>CACSLK010027842.1:2569399-2581794 GCA_902706635.1 Striga hermonthica
ATCGAGAAACCTTATCGACCTCAGCAGGTCGAGCATCTCGCTTACTCAACACTCAACAGATCGGCCTAGTTACAGGGGCGTGTAAGAGCCTCCAACCGAATCCCAGGAAGAATATTTACCCCATGTGCAGGAGGACACGTGTCGAGAATATATTGGGTGATAGCAATAACCACCTCTGACAGCTCCCAACGCCCCGCGCCACCTCTGACATGTGCGCGGCGTGTCAGAGTACGGACGGGCAGCTTGGGCAGCCAACTCATCCTTATCCGGGCAGCTATTAGGGTAGGTATCTCACTCCTATATAAAGGGGGTGAGCCTTTCTCCCTTAACACGATTTTTCCATTATTCACTTCAGTATACTCATACATATACTGACTTAAGCATCGGAGTCTCTTCACCGGACACAATCCCCAGTGTGAGAGTTATTTGCAGGTTTCCAACGTTCTACCAGCGAGGACAAGAACATCTACCCCAAACTGGGCCAGGACGCTCACACTTGCATTACCAGGGCTTGGGACCTGCTATGTTGATACAACATAGGCGGAGTTAAACAAAAAATATATAGTTTGAAATGTGATAAACTTAAGATAAATCTAAAAAATATATAGACGAACTTTTTATATAATTGAAATAGAAAAGACAATAACATAGAACTGGAATTGTGTTTGAAATGTATGAAAATAGGTTATTTAAAGTTGAATAGATACGTCTTTTAGCACATTAACAGGTATATGTATGGTTTATGTTTCAAATTATTTTTTGTTTTTGAGTTTATATGTAATCGGCTGTATATACACATATGCTTCTTAAACACTAATATGTTTTTACAATGTATTATAAATGTTTAATAATCATGTAATAAACCATACAACAAAACTGTTAATATCTAAGTGGTTGATAATTATTTATAAATGTATATTCATACAAATAAAATATACACAAAATAAACTATTCGTAATCCATAAATAAAGTATTCATCGAAAATAGTTTACAGTTAGATATGTGATCGTGTGAGAGAAAAAGAGGGTGTCGGGTGTCACTATGATTTGATCTTCTTTCCATATCTTATACAAGTGTATTTAATTAGATTTCTTTAGTCATATTTGAAACTAACTAGTACGCACTTTGTGCGATACGCACCCTGTGCGATGCACGGGACAAAAATATTAAATGAGTTATTTTCACATGTTTTGTCCGTTTAAGTATATAAAGCGATAGATTATCATTTATTTTTCATCTCTTTTAATCAGCGTTAAATATAATAACCAATAAGGTTATTATATATTTTGCACCTCTTTTAATCAACGTTACTTTTTTAGTCAAAATATTAAAATAATTAGTATATTATTTCACTAACACATTAATCCTAATTTAAATTTGATTTTAGTATATATATTTATTCCTTGATATAATAGAGAATAACAATTTTACTTATTCTTGTTCACCATATAATACTACTTAGGAGTTTTATCAATACAAGACCCGAAAGATGGGTAAACTATCAATGCCGGGCCTGAAAGATTTTTTTCTCTATTCGGGACTTGAATGTTATAAAACTATCAAATTAAGTCTAGAATTAACCAAACACATAACACCATTAAATTTAGAATTTAAAAAAAAATTTGGTGTTTAAATTTAGAGTTTTACAAAAAATATAATATTTAGTTATTACATTTTATTTTCATATTCATTCACATTTTTGAAAATTTTACATTCTTCCATCAATTTTTTCTACTCTTTAACTCACTTTTTCATTCAATCATTTTTACATAATTTATAACCAGTCGTACTTTTGAGTGTTTATAATATTATCGTCCTCATAAATATATGTGTTTGTTGTTAAAAAGAATAAAGCAAGTAATTATATTAAGTAAATAATTAATATGATTTTTATATTTAAATTGACTATTATGGTTATTGAAATTTCATTCATATGCATTGTTAGTTTAAAAATGTGAATGAATATAAAAATAAAATGTAATTATTAAATATTATATTTTCTTAACTCTAAATTTAAACACCAATCTTTTATTTTTTTTGTAACTCTAAATTTAATGGTGTTATGAGTTTTGTTAATTCTAAACTTAATTTGATAGTTTTATAACATTTAAGTCCGGAATTGAGAAAAAAAATCTTTCAGGCCTCGCATTGATAGTTTACCCATCTTTCGGGCCTTAATTTGATAGTTTTATAACATTTAAGTCCCGAATTGAGAAAAAAAATCTTTCAGACCCGCATTGATAGTTTACCTATCTTTCGAGCCTTGTATTGATAAAACTCCTACTTAATAATTATCTTTTTATTATACACTTTATGTCATATAATGTCATTATTATTTATAAAGTTGTAGAAGTTGTACGTCTTCTTTTTATTTTTATTTTATGTACTGAAAAATATTTAATGCACGTTGGTATTATTTATTTATGTAATAAATTTAAAATATGTAAATAAATTTAATATTAAATAGTGTATAATATTTTATAAAATATATACATGTTTTTTTAGAATTTAATTTTGTATACTATAAAAACTACTTTGATATAGAAAATCCCAAAAACTCGATCCCCTCTATGATCAAGATTTTTCTAATTCGCATTATAAGGATTTATGGTTTATTTAGCATACTCGCAATGAAAATATATTTTACAAGAATTTAATTATAGAAATAAATCAGAATAAAAAAATGAAAAAATATAATCATGGGTGTCAATAATATACAAATAAATTCTAAACAATAGTTAATATGTTTCAATTTTAATTTTTTACCATTAGTAAACCTATTTATTGTATCTGGTCATTATCTCTTAAATGGTAAATTATATTAATTTGAAGAACGATTTATTTTTTATATTTAACAAAATAAAGCTTAAGAAACAAATATATTTTCAAAGATTAATTCACCAACTTGATTTTGTCTGATTACTTGGAAACAAAATTCTATCTAACCTGTTACGATTTTCTATAAATTTTTTGGATAAAAAGTGAATATTTGTGAAAAAAAAAGCTAATATTATGGTTAGAACTTAAAATATGGTGTAATATTATCATGACCAAAATATTATCAACATGGATCACATAAATCAATCTTGTAATTAATGAATATCAATGAAAATATTACAATATTAATAAATAATATTTATCTTGACCAAAATATTATCAACATGAATCACGAAAATCAATCTTGTAATTTATTATAATGAATATCAATAAAAATACTGCAGATATTAATAAATTTATTTAAGTAATTATTTGATCATATGTTATTTGATCTTATTTGAAAACGTGTAAATAGAAACAATTAATACATATATTTAAAAAATTTCTAAAAATAGTAGGCATTAAATGTTTCCTAAATTTTTGCTATTATTTTTAGCAAATGATAATCCTTTTTATATAGATATAGATAGATTTTAATAGCTCATACGAATAAAAAAATAATTTCAAATGTAGATCTACTTGTATCAATTTGCCCAGTGTGCTTAGATACAATGCACTGGCAGCTGAGGATTGGCAGGATGAGAGTTAATTAAGGTCGTCAATATGTAATTTTGCATTCAAAATTAGAATTCTAAATTCTGGTACGTCTATATGGGAAACAGAAAACTTAATCTCGCTTCTATGTACTTAAGCCTTGGAATATTACCGTTCCAATTTGCATCATGTGATTAATTTTGTGTTGGAAAATGGTGCAGAATAATAAATAATATTTATTATTATTATTATTATTATTATTATTATTATTATTATTAATATTATTTAATAATTAGTAGCTTAGAGAATAAGCTAGGGTGAGGACTTTATTTAAAGAGATCTGATGCTTTGTTATTGAGCAGTTGAATATGAAATAAGAAATCGGTTTTTGCGTATTATCAAGAGAGAGTATCTCTTTTATCTTCTCATTCGTAGGCTTTTCCCTACATCAGTTGGTATCAGCAGTCAGTACGATCGCGATGCTGCCGGGACGACAAGATGCCGCAAACAAACGAAGTGATGCAACCTTCAACGATCGGTTTCAACAGATCGACTACCGATTTGAACAGTTGGACGTGCGTTACACGAATTTGTTTGTCGATCTTTCGACGGGGATCGAAGATGTGTGTTTGACGCCTTTTACTTCTTTTCCACGACCAGGACCCGTGACCGGTGGTACTCCACAGCCGAGCCGGTTTGGATCGTTGGGAGGTTCGGGCCAAACAACGGCACCCAGCCGTTTTCCATTGGCGGGAAGCGGGACCCAGCGGCAGTCGAGCGTGGGTGGACCGCCTCCGGCTGCGACCGGGCCACGTTCGGGTGGTGGCCTACGTTGTTTTGGTTGTGGCGAGGTTGGCCATCGTCAGTCGACCTGTCCACGAGGTTCGACATCACGTGGGTTATTTTTGGAGGATGGTGGGGAACAGGAGTTGCCGGCGGATTATGATGGTCCCCCTGTTTTTGATGTCGAGCCCGGGCTTAGTGAAGAACATCATAGCGGGGACGTGGGCTCGGCACTTGTTGTTCGACGGGTTTGCTTGACACCTCATTCACCCGTTGATGAACCAGTGGAGCGCCATCAGATTTTCGAGTCGACTTGTACCATTGGTGACAAGATATGCCGCTTTATTATTGATCCTGGTTCTTCTGAAAATGTTATTTCACAGGAGGCGGTGACAAAATTGGGGCTTTCGAGTGAGCCACATCCACACCCGTATAAATTGGCATGGATACACCGTGACCGTGCTATTACTGTTGACCGCCGGGCTCTTATTTCTTTGGCGATCGGGGCTACATACCGGGACCAGGTCTGGTGTGACGTGGTGCCCATGGATGCATGCCACTTATTACTTGGCCGACCCTGGCAGTATGACTTGGCTGCTACTCTTGACTGCAGACGTAACACTTACAGCTTCACTTTCGCGGGTGTTCGTATTGTATTGCATCCTAGTCCTACACGTCCTTCCACCTCGGCAGATTCTTCGACTGTTCTTTTTCTTTCCCGAGAAGACTTTGTAGTCGAGATGCGCTCAGCACCTGTTGTTCTTTTATTGTTCGGGACTGATTCCAGTGGTGTTCAGGAGCCGCCCGAGGCTATCCAGTCTCTACTTTCCGAGTTTCCCGATGTTTTCCCATCTGATCTTGCTTCGGGATTACCACCACTTCGTGATATTCAGCATCAGATAGACTTGATTCCAGGGGCTTCTTTACCTAACCGTCCACATTACCGGATGAGTCCGGTTGAGCACGAGGAGCTACGCCGTCAAGTGGAGGAGCTCCTCCAGCGTGGTGTTGTTCGCCGGAGTCTGAGTCCTTGTGCAGTTCCGGCATTGTTGGTCCCGAAGAAAGACGGAGCGTGGCGTATGTGTGTGGACAGTCGGGCGATCAACAAAATTACTGTCCGGTACCGTTTTCCTATTCCTCGCCTGGATGACTTACTTGATCAGTTGCACGGTGCCACTGTCTTTACCAAATTGGACCTTCGTAGTGGGTACCACCAAATTCGCATTCGCCCGGGGGATGAGTGGAAGACGGCTTTTAAGATCCGGGAAGGTCTCTTTGAGTGGTTGGTTATGCCTTTCGGCCTCTCTAATGCACCGAGTACTTTTATGCGCGTTATGAATCAGACACTACGGGACCTTATTGGCAGATGTGTCGTCGTTTATTTCGACGACATTCTTATTTATAGCCGCACCGTGGAGGAGCATTTGACGCACGTTCGGGAGGTTTTGCTTATACTGCGGGCTGAGTCTTTTTATGCGGCACCGAAGAAGTGCCTTTTCATGGTGGACTCGGTTTTGTTTTTGGGTTTTGTGATCTCCGGAGCTGGGATTCGGGTGGATGACAGCAAAGTGGAGGCCGTTCGAGCTTGGCCTACGCCTACTACTTTCACCGAGGCACGTAGCTTTCATGGCTTGGCTTCGTTTTATAGGCGGTTCATTTCCCATTTCAGCACTATCATGGCTCCGATCACGAGCTGTCTCACGGGGAAAACTTTTATCTGGACAGACGAAGCCGAGGAGGCATTTGCTCTCATTAAGAGCAAGTTGACACACGCTCCGGTGCTCGTTTTACCGGATTTCTCGAGACCATTTGAGCTATCATGCGACGCCTCGAAGGTTGGTATTGGTGCTGTCCTTAGCCAGGACGGCCGTCCGGTGTCTTTCTTCAGTGAGAAGTTGTCGGGCTCCCGACTGCGATACAGTACGTATGATGTTGAATTTTATGCCGTAGTGCGCGCTGTACGACATTGGCGACACTATCTTTTCCATCGGGAGTTCGTTTTGTATACCGATCACGAGGCTCTTCGCCATCTTGCCTCGCAGGACAATATCTCAGCACGACACGCTTCGTGGACGTCATTCCTTCAGCAGTTCACATTTGTCCTTCGACACCGATCGGGCGCCTCGAACAGGGTTGCTGATGCTTTGAGCCGTCGGGTGTTATTATTATCGGAGATGCGCGTGTCGGTGATTGGCTTCGAGGTTCTTTGTGATGTCTATCCTACTGACACATTCTTTGGCCCCATTTTGACCCGATTGAGGGATGGCCCTTATGAGGATTACACTGTCACTAACGGGTTTCTATTTCGGGGAGTTCGTCTGTGTATTCCGGACTGCAGTTTGCGCCAGAAGCTTATTGCTGATCTTCATGGCGCTGGTCATGTGGGGCGCGACCGGTCTATCGAATTGGTGAGTCGCTCTTATTTTTGGCCTTCTTTGCGCCGTGATGTTGGGCGTTTTGTGTCTCGTTGCCGTGTCTGTCAGATTTCGAAAGGTGTTGCCACGAATGCTGGTTTGTATCGTCCCCTTCCTATTCCTTCGCAGCCATGGCAGGCTATCAACATGGACTTTGTGTTGGGCTTGCCTCGTACTCAACGGGGTTTTGATTCGATCTTTGTTGTGGTGGATAGATTTTCGAAGATGGCACACTTCATTCCGTGTAAACGGACCACTGATGCTGTCCATGTGGCCCAGTTGTTTTTTCGGGAGATATACCGCCTTCATGGCCTACCTTCGGCAATAGTGTCTGATCGAGATACCCGCTTCTTGAGCTATTTTTGGAGGAGTTTGTGGCGTATGGCTGATACCCGGCTCGACTTCAGCAGTGCCTATCATCCTCAGACAGACGGCCAGACTGAGGTGGTGAATCGTTCCTTGGGGAACTTGCTTCGCTGTTTAGTGGGAGATAACATTCGCAGTTGGGACCAACGCCTGAGTCAAGCAGAGTTCGCGCATAATTCGGCTCTTAGCCGTGCGACGGGGTTCACTCCTTTTCTGGTGGTGTACGGGATGCATCCGCGTGGGCCGTCTGGCTTGGTCGCATTGCCGTCCGACTGCAGTGGTGATCGGCGTGCGTCGGATTTCATCGCCGATGTGCAGCACACACACGAGGCGGCCCGGGCGCATTTGGAGGCGACTACAGCTTCTTATAAGAGGCATGCTGATACTCGTCGTCGCCACGTGGAATTTGAGGTAGGTGATTTTGTTTGGGCTGTCTTGACGAAGGATAGGTTTTCTGCTCACGAGTATAATAAATTGTCCGCTCGCAAAATTGGTCCGGTTGAGGTTGTGGAGAAGATCAACCCCAATGCCTACCGTCTCAAGCTCCCATCGCATATTCGCACTTCCGACGTTTTTAACGTCAAACACTTGGTACCGTTCGAGGGTGACAACTCCGACGAAGACGAGGCCCTTTCGGATTCGAGGGCGAATCCTCCTCAACCCGGGGAGGATGATGGAGACGAGGCCGCGTTGGCATTCATGCAGAAATATGATCGTCTCCGAGTCTAGTTTATTTATTTTCCCGGTCTTTATTAGTTGTCGGATTATTAAGTTATTATAGTTTTCATTTATGTTATTTTTATTTAGTGGAGTATTTATTTAAATAAATAAGAGTTTGTGGAGTAGTGGGGTCTTCATATATGTAACCACACTCCTGAACAGTTAATCCCATTATCGTATTATTACTCTGAGAAAGAAATCTGCTCTTGTGTTCGTATTTTCCCTTTCGATTACATCCTCTACATCAGTAAATCAATAATATAAAATTCGGAATTGGGTAGGACCTAGTTTTTGACTGATTTGTTATGCCTAAATATTTAATTCCGGTTGGATTAAATTGTATAGAAAAATTCTACGTTCCGAGTAGATACTCGTGGTATTTTTATTTTATCAAAATTGATTTGTGAGTAAGATATAAATGATTAAAGTTAGCCATAAATGGGCACGCAAAATGTTGGTTGTGAGATTCAAAGAGTCAAAAGTCCTATCACACATAGAACTCTTAAATGGGATTAACTCTCTTTATTATAATAAAGAGAGTTGAAGAGGTCACAACAACAACAATGCTATGCACCAAGTGTTGGTGTTTTTGACTCGGGTTTTGACCCAACTCGTGTGACAGGTTCATTGAACCTGGACGTGTAACCTTTCAGTTGTCCACCACCGATGGTTTTAGAAGTTATAAGGTGGATTGATAGTGAGTTAAACACCATAATGTTGCCCATTTATTAGGTTGATTAAAAGCGAGTTGATCACCTTAATGTTGCCATTTATAAGGTGGATTGAATGTCATTAATGGCTGGGTTGACCACCAAAACTCCCCCACTTGTGGTAGAAGTCCTATAAATAGGACTTAGAGTTGTAGAGGAAAGAACACACTCAATCATACAATCATCTGCATACTCTCAAAAGCCTTACGCATCATAACAATCAAGTGCTCAGTTCTCGACTACATTCAAGTTCATCGGAGCTCGAAAGCTGGTTTGCTACAGCCTTAGAGATGTCAGCCGTTGTATCTTTGGCAACGAGATGCCTGAATCCGTTAGCACTATCGTGGCATTTTCATCTTGTGAAAAGAGTAATCGCCTCGGCTTAGTTATCGATTTCTTTTTGTCTTTCTGCTTTCACTTGTAATTTTGTTTTTCTTGTTTATAATTCAAATTATACGAACTGAAAACATCATCTTCAGTTCATAGGTTTCCTGTTGTAATCAAAACACATATTTTGTAACATTTTATCTAAGTATGTGAGGTATGATTTGCAAGGAAAGATTCTACAGATCGAAGATTGATAAACCTTATATAGGAAAATAATTTCTCGAAGGGAAACTAAACCCCTATCCGAATAGAACTAAATATTGAAATATCGATGCATATGCCGTCATTGAGGACTTTATTTGTAATTAGTCATCAGACTATATTTCGACAAGGTAATTACTATCAATAAAGTCGGCTATTGAGATTCCTGAGTTCTGCCACTTATTATCAAAGCTGATTGGATCCTTGGATTTACCTTGCACCTATATAACAATAGATATTTTTCGCTCCTGAAATGTGTCTTCTGTGTTATACTGGTTTGAGAAAATAGTGGAAATATCAGTAGATCTGCATGTAATCACTTAAAAGCCAAGCTTAAGGAACCATGCATAGACAAGAAAACTAGCTGATAATGATCCTTCATTATCTCAAACATCATGTTGCTAGAAGAATCATTGGAGTGGTTAACTTCTTATATTTGCTATAGATATTAATTATTATGCTTATTAGATGGTATGTGCCAAGCCCTTATAATAGTTTACCTCTAATATTTGGCCATTTAATTAAAGAAGAATTTCACATATTCAGTGTCAAATTCTGTGTTCTTCAGAAATGGTGGCCTTTGTTTCATTATCCAGTGATATGAACATTAACTGCAAATATACTGCGGGCTAATGAAAAATGATGGTTACAGTTTATCTACCTTGCAATATATATTGTCCCAAAATTTCACACGTTAACCTATGTTATGCACTAATTCGATGGATGAGAAGATACAATTGTTATTCTTACAATTTGGTTCTCCATCGTTTTCCTCAGCCCTCATATATTATTCTTTGGTAACACAAAGAAGATTGTATTACTCCATAAATTGGTTAAATGAGACACTACTCTCTCCATTGTACTCGAAGCAAGAAGCTTTTCATGGTGCATGGGCCAGTAATTCTGCCTGCATGGCATTTATTCGCAAGTAGTGTTGGTGGGATATGGAAGGGAATGGCAGTCGTATGAATCCATCACGGTAGAAACAAAAGTGATTGAGATCAATGACAGAGCCACTTGGAAAAAAAATCAATATACATATATATATATATATATATATATATATATACTATAAAATATGTATAAAAATACACAAAAATATTTACAATATATTAATAATTTAAATTTATTAAAAATCAATAAAACATAAAAAATACTATAAAATATGTATAGAAATGTAAAAAATATTTATAATATATTACTAATTAAAACTTATTTCCTATGCTACTTTTATTTAAATTAATAAGGTTACTATTTATTGAAAAATATACTAACAATCCTTATATTTTAAATTTTTAGATAAGCTCTTGAAATTCTTTATAATAATTTACTATTTTGGTCTGTTAATTGTAAATTGATTAGTTATTTATAAAATCAAGTATTTATTAGTTGAATTGTTATATTTTTTAATGTTGATTTCTTACTCCTTTTTTTTTTGTGCAATCACATATTTTTAACTTATTTATTTTTTCCTTAACAAAGGTTCATTTGATAAGCTTTCCTCAACAAAAATGCTATGGAATGTTGTGTAAAAATTCAATTTAAATCAAAGCTTCAACTAAAAAACTTATTTTCCATAAATTATAGATGTTGAATTTAAATTATAAACACATGAAATCCTTTTTTTTTTTGATTTATTTATTTTAAAAAGTTTGAGGGTGATACGAATTCTAAATTTTAAAAAACTTGATGGTACACGTATCAAATTTATATTTATAGTAAATACAATTTTATATGATAGAGTGTTTCGACTTAAACTACAAGCTTGTCATTTAACATTTAAAAAGGGACCCCCTGAGCAGAATTTCTGGAGCCGTCACTAATTGAGATCGGGGTTATGAAGGAGATCTTTGTTGTCACTGCATATGAGTTCAGAGTGCTTAAAAACAAAGGATATTATGTTTACCAAAAATGTGCCAATCTGAATTAAGTCTACATGATGTGGCCATAAAGTTTACACCGTCAATACCAGGAAGCCCCAATTTACGGTGACAACACAGGAACCTAAGAATACATCAGCTTAGCACATCTGAAAAACATAGACACCACTGTTTGTGCCAATCTCAACCTCTAAGCCGAGCTCAACTCTATGTCGATCTCAATCTAAGTCATAGACGCATCATATCAAAGTCTCCATGGCATAGAATGTTACCGCCTCACATTGGCCACAAGAGGATGGAGCTTCCCTCATGCCGACAACAACTGATCTCGTGTTAAAAGGTTTATTGCTCAAAACTGGTTCACACCTCCCAAAGAGATAAGCCACTTGAGCAACTTGTTGTGAACGCAACGCCTTGTATGTAGTTGATCCATGAGAGCCCACCCCTGTCCCAAGAATAATATAATATGTATAAATGTCCTTCCCAGTCTATAAATAGGGAGGTTGGACACGTTGAAATTGATGGTAGGAGTAATCTACTTTTCTAATTGGTTGAGAAGATTGAATTGATATAGACACTCAACCGGAGAGGTGAGACTCAAAAAGGAGAGGAGAGGTTGAAAAGCTCTCTAAGAACTCCCTTGAGAAAGATATGCTATGTAGCTCTATCCTTAATAACACAATGATGGTCTTAATGTAATTTAAGAAATGCATCATTATCATTAGCAAACTTCTACACATTAACAAGTTTTTTGTACTAGAAGGAATGTGAAGTAGTTTATTATAACTAAGCATTTTTTTTTAAAAAAAAAGTGAGATTTGAATTAAGAGTTACCAACATTATAAATGAATTCACCAATTCAGTAACTGCCTACCTCTTCCAGTTGCGCCTTCAGCAGCGCAACGACGTTGACCGAATCAAGCAGTTCTTCCGTATCAGAGTCGATGGCTCCTCTCTGAAGTAGAGATTCGTCGCACTGCCGGTTGTCTATGTTGTTGGTGTAGGGTTAGATGGCTTCGGGTCGCGGGATTTCGGCTTGCTCCGGCCTTCTCCGGTGAGTTAGTTGGAGTGGGGTGTGGCCCTCTTCCCCTTTTCTCCGCTTCTCATTGTGCTGATATGATTTATTGGGTGATTTTGGGAGGTTGAGTTTGTACTGGGCTGAGGATGGCTTAGGTAGGTGGGGTAGGGGGGGTGCTCTAGTTGTTGTTCTGGGGTGGCCCAGTCGGGGTAGGACTTCAGTTCGACAGAGGGTCCAATTAGCCACTTGCCAGAGTTTTTGGGTTCTTTTCTTGGGCCGAGTTCCTCATCTTTTTGTGGGTTGTCTCCAGGTGTCGAGTTGTCGTTTGTGTAGTTGTTGTCTGCGGTTGGAGGAGGGCTTTATTCTAGTAGTTTTGTTTATGTGTTGATTTTGTTTTTTCTCTTTTGTTGCCTTGTTGGCGGTTTTGTGTTATTCTTCTGTGTGG
>CACSLK010027842.1:2583052-2596338 GCA_902706635.1 Striga hermonthica
TCTTGATGGTACACGTATCAATATTTATATTTATAGTAAATACAATTTTATGTGGTAGAGTGTTTCGACTTAAACTACAAGCTTGTCATTTAACATTTAAAAACATGACCCCCTGAGCAGAATTTCTGGAGCCGACACTGATTGAGATCGGGGTTATGAAGGAGATCTTTGTTGTCACTCCATATGAGTTCAGAGTGCTTAAAAACTCAGAGTGCTTAAAAACAAAGGATATTATGTTGCACCAATAATGTGCCAATCTGAATTAAGTCTACATGATGTGGCCATAAAGTTTACACCGTCAATACCACGAAGCCTCAATTTACGGTGACAACACAAGAACCTAAGAATACATCGGCTTAGCACATCTGAAAAACATAGACACCATCGTTTGTGCCAATCTCGACCTCTAAGCTGAGCTCAACTCTATGTCGAGCTCAATCTAAGTCACAGATGCATCATATCAAAGTCTCCATGGCATGGAATGTTACCGCCTCACATTGGCCACAAGAGGATGGAGTTCCCTCATGCCGATATCATCTAATCTCGTGTGAAAAGGTTTGCTGCTCAAAACTGGGTCACACCTCCCAAAGAGATAAGCCACTTGAGCAACTTGTTGTGAACGCAGCGCCTTGCATGTAGTTGATCCATGAGAGCCCACCAATGTCCAAAGAATAATATAATATGCTTTGATGTTCTTCCCATTCTATAAATAGGGAGGTTGGGACACGTTGAAATTGATGGTAGGAGTAATCTACTTTTCTAATTGCTTGAGAAGATTGAATTGTTATAGACCCTCTCTAAGAACTCCCTTGAGAAAGATATGCTATGTAGCTCTATCCTTAACAACACAATGATCTTAATATAATTTAATAAATGTATCATTATCATTAGCAGACTTAAACACATTAACAAGTTTTTTGTACTAGAAGGAATGTGAATAGTTTATTATAAGTAAGCATTTTAAAAAAAGTGAGATTTGAATTAAGAGTTACCAACATTACAAATGAACTCACCAATTCAATTCTTGCCTACCTCTTCCAGTTGCGCCTTCAGCAGCGCAACGACGCTGACCGAATCAAGCAGTTCTTCCGTATCGGAGTCGACGGCCCCTCCCTGGAGTAGAGATTCGCCGCATTGTCGGTTGTCTATGTTGTTGGTGTAGGGTTAGAAGGCTTCGGGTCGCGGGAGTTCGGCTTGCTCCGGCCTTCTCCGGGTGAGTTGGTAGGAGTGTGGTGTGGCCCTCTTCCCCTTTTCTCCATTTTCCATTGTGCTGATTTGATTTGTTAGGTGATTTGGGAGGCTGAATTTGTACTGGGCCGAGGATCGCTTAGGTAGGTGGGGTAGGGGGAGGTGCTCTAGTTGTTGTTCTGGGGTTGGCCGATCGGGTTAGGACTTCAGTTCGGCGGAGGGTCCAGCTAGCCACTTGCCGGAGTTTTTGGGTTCTTTTCGTGGGCCAAGTTCCTCACCTTTTTGCGGGTTGTCTCCAGGTGTCGGGTTGTCGTTTGTGTAGTTGTTGTTTGCGGTTGGAGGAGGGATTTATTCTAGTAGTTTTGTTTATGTGTTATTTTTGTTTTTTCTCTTTTGTTGCCTTGTTGGCGGTTTTGTGTTATTCTTCTGTGTGGAAGCTTAATTCACCCCTTATGAGAATGTATAGTTTGTCCATGTTGTGGGTGTGTTATATTAGTATGATGTCTCCTTGTGCAGACCTCTTCTGGATCCAGCTAGATAGCTGTTTGGCTCAATCTAGTTGTTTCCTAGTTCTAACTATGGGTTTTTATCTATAAAATCTACTGTTTCGAGAAAAAAAAAAGAAAGCAAATTCCCATGTGAAACATGTGTTCCTTGATATTATGAAGCACTTGCTAGATTGCATAGGTCATTGTGATGTGCCAGAATCATCGGTTCACTCTGATTTTGGGTGAACCTCTTGGTCTCGATCACTTAATCCATGCATAGACACTTTGACGCTCAAGTAAAAAAATCTTATCCTCAACCTACAAAACAACGCCGGGGCGGCATAGAAACTTAATTTTCATATGGCAGGTAGATACCACCACCTGAAATGAGTTTAAGCTTGGCCATCCTAGTATGATTTTATAAACGGACTATGCTTTCACCACCAAGAATCTCACCATTTTAACCTTCTTGGTCGCACCCAACCCCAATGTTACTGGCAACGTCACCTCGCCCATGGGAATGACCTCACCCCCATTGAATTCATACAACGTTGTGCTGACCTCTTCTATATTGACCTCCAATTCCATTTTCTTGAAACAATCATAAGACAAAACGTTCACCGAGCTTCCTATGTCAATGAACACTCTTTGCACCGAGTACCGAATCGAAAGATTCGTTCCCCGGATCGATCTCACGAGAAAGGCAGTTTGGAATTCAGCTTTGGTGTTGATAACACATAAAATGAAAGAAAATCCTAAACATTCTAATCAGATAAGGGAGGTGAATAATTATCAGCTAAGAAATAATAAAAAGTATAAATCTACCTAAAAATATAAACGAAGTAAAGATGAAGAAGCTAGGGAGTCGGGGATAATCAATTCAAGTTCTATATGCAAAGCCGGGACATAAATCATTCTATTCTAGATTGACGCTCTCGCTTAGACATCTAGCGGTTCGCTCCCAATAAATCTTCGTAACAAGGGATTGAACATAGACGAATAAACTCGAGCATACGCCACAGGCCAATTATCCCATCCCAATAACTTTTCGTAACAAGGGACGAGTCATCGAGAAGCGCGTATTTCAACTCAAAACCTATAGACTATTCAGTTACGAAATCATCTAGCTCATGTGAGCCTAAGTCTACGACTTCTCCCCTTTCGGTTCTAAAAGTCGCAAATTAGACTAGAAGGTGTTCAATCAACTAATCATAGAAAATCAACAAAACCAAACTCGACAACTCAATATCCAATTGTTACCTATTACGAGATAGAAGTGTCACCCTTCGATTATATCAAACTATCAAGCTCAATTTCATCAATTCTGAATTAAATCAACTCACATAAGAACGAACAATTCAAGCCCGACAAAATGCAATTCAAACAAGAACAATCATCCCCTATCCCTAGCAATAAGAATTAGCTACGTAGAATCGATTCAACACAATCAATCATTCTCTCCAAATCAACCATTTTCATGAATTGAATAAAAAGAGAAAAACTTACAATTAATCCAAACCAAGAGTTGAATTCGAGTTACAAGCTTAATACCTAACTAAGAAGAAGAAGAAAAATGGAAAAGAAGGGTGAAGAGAAGAGGAGAAGAGAAGAAGAGAAGAAGAAGGAGGAAGAACAATGGAGGGAGGAGTCGATTTTCGGAGCTAGGGTTCCTCCCCCATCGAGCACCCTCCTCTTCTCTTGTCTATGGTGAAAGAAAAATGAAGAAAAACTGAGTTTGGGGGTCTTGGGTTCGATCTTTTATGCCCCTCTATTGAAAAACCCGAGAAAAACACACTTTTGCCTAAAAAACACACCTTAGCGCCGCTAAAGGGTTCTTAGCGCCGCTAAGGTTGAAAACTACGAGCCTCTGGGGGTAGGTAAGGGTCCTAGTGCCGCTAGATAAGGCAGTCTTAGCGCCGCTAAGGTGCCTTAGCGCCGCCAAGGCCTGGGCAGTGCGACTTTGCCTTTCGGGCTCGTTTGGGCTCGTCCGAACTCATAATTGAGTTCCGCTTTTTCCTAAGCGTCGCTAACGAACCCCTGTATTCAATGATGCTTGCATGGCCAAACTATTCTTGAAATCCAATTCTCCCAAATCTTATGACCAACACACCAAAGACGTGCTTCGCGCGACTTCACATTTTGGGCCCGTTCGACCTCATCCGAGCTCAAAATTGAGCTCCGCTTCTTTCTATATGTCGCCAATGAACCCGTCTACACAACCATGCTTGTCAATTCAACTTTTGGTCTGAATCTATTCCTCACGGGGCTTCTGACCTACACACTAAAAAAAGAAAGAAAAACGTAGAAAACCGACAAAATACACGAAAAACACATAGAAGACCAAAATAGAGCAAAACAAACATAAACTACAAAACGAGATAAAAACCAATGAAAAGACCTAAAACAGGGAAAAATAAAGATAAAATAATAAAGAAAAAATGCAACAAAAATTGGACAAACAACTCCCCCACACTTAAACATTTGTTCGTCCCGAACAAAAAGAAAAGACAATAAGACACGAGCATGGATACGGTTTCAAATAAGAAGAGTCTCAAAATGCCCAACTCAATCAAGTCGAATTCCAACGACCGTATGACCATATGCCTCAAATATCAACTTGGCTTTGAAATGACAAACTCTCAAACGCATAGATTATAATATAGGTCTCACTCATTTTCTTACATGAATATATGATAGGTTCGCTCAGATTGGTCAATATTCTAGTTTCAACATATGCTTGCCAATCGTTTAAATTACTCAAAAACAATCAAAGCTAAAATGTGCGAATCAAGAGGACTTTACGCGTTGTAATGTGGGCTAAGAAAAAGGTACGGATATATATATGTATAAGAAGCTCAAATAGCCAATCAAAGTTTTTCGAGTAATAGACTACTCGAATATCCGCTACTCACCCATCAACAAGGCAAAACACATACCACCCCCCAACAACCAAGAAACAACATCTAAACGCTCTATCATCGAATTGCAACATTACTTGACCAAATTTTTTTTCGTTTTTTCTTTAATATATTTCTTCTCTTTTTTTATTTCACTTCATTTTTTTATTTTAGGAGTAATTTTTCCCGAACAAGATCGAACCAAAAGGACAACATTCCGTAGGTTTAAACATTGGAGGTCATCCAAGTGTCCTACAGTAGTTTCCTAATGCTCATTACCCGTCAACGTGAATCGACTAGTAAGAGGAGCAGAATCCATTCGAATCGCCTTGTGAGCTCTCGCTTTTTTTTTTTTTTACTGGTCAAGCAAATAAAATGCAACTCAATATCCACCATATTCAGAAATGCCACCAATCCCCCAGTCATCACACAAATCAGTCAACAGGTTGAAAAGAAAAGGTTTTAAGCTCAAACGGTATACTAGTGGAGAAATAAATTTAAGGACAAGGAACAAGGCAGAAGTGAGCTAATCAAACAAAACGCCTCAATCATATTCGCAATTCAAACTCTAATTGATTCCTTTCAAACAAACTCAAGGCAAGTTCCAATCATGCAAGAATATGACCAATATCTCATAAAAAAGAAGAGTAAGGATCAATACCTCACAAGGTAAATAAATGTCACTCAAAGCAATCAAGAAAATACTGAGGCAATGACCACACGTCCATCATCACAACTTCCCAATTTCATCAAACAATCATCAACAATTCATATAATTCACCAATATCATGCTCAATAAAACAAAAACAAAAACCTAAAGCTAGACCGGTCCACCACATAATCATGCAAAATCCGAATAGACTCCCCCACACTTAAAATGAGGCAATGACCTCATTGCTTCAACTCAAAACAGGAAGTCAAATACTAGGACCGAACAATTTCACATAATGAACCAACACCAACTACTACCAAAAGAACACAAAATCCAAAAGAGAAGACAAGAGAAGGAACAACTCAAAAAATATAAAAAGGAAAAAGGGTGTGCAAACCGAAATGCCTCGAGGAGGATAAGCATCCACGTGCAATCTATTCGCCCATGCTCAGCTTAGTCCTCGACACGTCCTGCCCAGATAAACCACAAAAAACTCCAAACTCCAATTATTAAAAAGATAAAACAAAAAGGCATAATGAAAGTATCTAAGAAAGCGGTAAATCACTTGGGTTACCTCCCAAGAAGCGCTTGTTTAACGTCATTAGCTTGACGAAACCTGTAAGGGAATCAACCAGGGTCTAGGAAGAAGTGACTGTTGTGCCACGCCTTCGTATTTTCAAGAAGTGACAGCATGGGAAGCGTGGCATGTCTGTGGACCTGGTGGGCTCGGGTGGCAATGTTCTTGTGGAACCGAGCATGAGCTTCAAGGATGGCAACGAAACGGCCCAGAGCTTCTCATCAAAGCTCTATAGTCAATCTCTCGGAATACGAGAGTGTCTGTGGAGCATGTCGAGCTAAATGGAGCATTCTCGACGGTGTGGAGGGATGGCTCAAGTGAGGGACTCTCGAACTTGGATCCAGGAGTTTCCTCCATCAGGATATCACCCTCAATCTCTGGAAGCACGTCTTCCTCTTCTTCAGTCTCGCCCGCATGAATTTGATAGGCATTGCTAAGGGGCTCATCGACTTGCGGCTCAACGGACTGGATGTGTTCTATTATACCGTCAAGCTGCACCACCAATCGAGTACATCCACCCTCAATCTTATCCAGTTGAGTTGTTTGGGCCGACACACGAGCAAGAATGAGATCGAGTTTTTCATCAATCGTCAAAGGGTTCCCCCGATGTTCATTATCCACGAAAGAATAGGGGTAAGAATTGTAAACTCGGTCTTCTATAACTCGTATACGTTCAGCTAGGTTTTTGATTCTAACCTCAAGATTTTTGGTCTGGGCTGCTTGGGAGGTCAGAATATCGAGAATCCGATCGAGCTTAGCATCGTACTCTGAGGAGTCCACAGGGGACTCATATGATTGCTCGAACGATGACGGATTCCACGGTTGCTCATAAGGGAAGGCATATGTCTGGCCATACTCTCACGAACCGTAGCTCGGCCCATTATTCCAGTAGTGAGCATATGAGGATGCGACTGGGTAGCCTGAGTTCATTGGGCTCTTCGGTCAAATGCCCTGCACATGAGAAACAAAACAACCACACGAAGCCGCGAAAAGAGAGAAAAAAGAAAACTAAAACAAAAACAAAGAGAAAAACAAATATGCACAAAATAAAGAGCAAAAATACGAAAATCACTAAACAAAGAGAAACACGGGAAATAAAATCACTACCAAAACCAAATGTCCTACTTGCCTTTCCCGGCAACGGCACGAAATTTGTTGTAGCACAAATTGTTATTTTTACCGAGTACCGAATCGAAAGATTCGTTCCCCGGGTCGATCTCACGAGGAAGGCGGTTCGGAATTCAGCTTTGGTGTTGATAACACATAAAATGAAAGAAAATCCTAAACATTCTAATCAGATAAGGGAGGTGAATAATTATCAGCTAAGAAATAATAAAAAGCATAAATCTACTTAAAAAGATAAACGAAGTAAAGATGGAGAAACTAGGGAGTCGGGGATAATCAATTCAAGTTCTATATGCAAAGCCGGGACATAAATCATTCTATTCCAGATTGACGCTCTCGCTTAGACATCTAGCGTTCGCTCCCAATAACTCTTCGTAAGAAGGGATTGAACATAGATGAATAAACTCGAGCATACGCCACAGGCCAATTATCCCATCCCAATAACTTTTCGTAACAAGGGATGAGTCATCGAGAAGCGCGTATTTCAACCCAAAACCTATAGACTATTCAGTTACGAAATCATCTACCTCATATGAGCCTAAGTCTACGACTTCTCCTCTTTCGGTTCTAAAAGTCACAAATTAGACTAGAAGGTGTTCAATCAACTAATCATAGAAAATCAACAAAACCAAACTCGACAACTCAATATCCAATTGTTACCAATTACGAGATCGAAGTGTCACCCTTCAATTATATCAAACTATCAAGCTCAATTTCATCAATTCTGAATTAAATCAACTCACATAAGAACGAACAATTCAAGCCCGACAAAATGCAATTCAAACAAGAACAATCATCCCCTATCCCTAGCAATAAGAATTAGCTACATAGAATCGATTCAACACAATCAATCATTCTCTCCAAATCAACCATTTTCATGTATTGAATAAAAAGAGAAAAACTTACAATTAATCCAAACCAAGAGTTGAATTCGAGTTACAAGCTTAATCCCTAACTAAGAAGAAGAAGAAGAAGAAAAATGGAAAAGAAGGGTGAAGAGAAGAGGAGAAGAGAAGAAGAGAAGAAGAAGGAGAAAGAACAATGGAGGGAGGAGTCGATTTTCGGAGCTAGGGTTCCTCCCCCATCGAGCACCCTCCTCTTCTCTCGTCTATGGTGAAGAAAAATGAAGAAAAACTGAGTTTGGGGGTCTTGGGTTCGATCTTTTATGCCCCTCTATTGAAAAACCCGAGAAAAACACACTTCTGCCTAAAAAACACACCTTAGCGCCGCTAAGGTTGAAAACTGCGAGCCTCTGGGGGTCGGTAAGGGTCCTAGCGCCGCTAGATAAGCCAGCCTTAGCGCCGCTAAGGCCTGGGCAGCGCGACTTTGCCTTTCGGGCTAGTTTGGGCTCGTCTGAACTCAGAATTGAGTTCTGCTTTTTCCTACGCGTCGCTAATGAAACCCTCTATTCAATGATGCTTGCATGGTCAAACTATTCCAGAAATCCAATTCTCCCAAAGCTTATGACCAACACACCAAAGACGTGCTTCGCGCGACTTCAATTTTGGGCCCGTTCGAACTCATCCGAGCTCGAAATTGAGCTCTGCTTCTTTCTATATGTCGCCAATGAACCCGTCTACACAACCATGCTTGTCAATTCAACTTTTGGGTTGAATCTATTCCTCACAGGGCTTCTGACCTGCACACTAAAAAAGAAAGAAGAATGTAGAAAACCGGCAAAATACACGAAAAACACATAGAAGACCAAAATAGAGCAAAACACACATAAACTACAAAACGAGATAAAAACCAATGAAAAGACCTAAAACAAGGAAAAAGAAAGATAAAATAATAAAGAAAAAATGCAACAAAAATGGGACAAACACCAGTGACCTCTACAGAAATACCAAAGTGTCATTATCAGATATGCGCACCCCCTTAACATCCTCAGACCTGAAGCTGATGGTTGTTTCACTTGTTGTGAATTCTACCTCTTTCCATTTCTTTTCGCAATTTACGCGTGCTGCTTCCTTGCATTGTTAGATTTCCATCTGTAGGTCCTTTGGAAATCATATGGATAAGGTGAATCAAGCCCCACATCCTGATCTTGAGTCTCTTCACTCGATTGTCCCTTCTTTGATCTTTTCTTTCTCTATACTTGTACACAAACTCTTTCAAATCACGTACCCAGCTCAACCTCTCGATCTTATCCTTCAGTTGTCTGCAATTATCAGTGGTGTGGCCATAATCACGATGGATATGACAATATAGATCAAAATTTGGCTACGTTGGACCTTCCTTCCTCAACCTAGTCCACGTAATCATGTCCTCGCCTAGCTTTCTCTCCATTGTTTCTAATACCTCAGCTGGATTAGACCTCAAAGAGGTGTAATTTTCATATATGTGGCCATTTCGCACTGCCCGACCTCTCCACATGCCTTCTCGTTTTCCCTTCATTTTTTTTCTTCTTGTGTGAGGCTGCTCTCTTTCATATTACCTTATGCCGAGATTCTTTTTGAATTTTGGCAAACTTAGCCTCGTCCTCCTCAATATTGATGTACATGGCATATTTTGCAACACATTGTCATACGTCAATGTCGGCTTCTTAGCCAAAGAGCTATGACAAGGACCTGCTCACACCCTCTCGTCAACCCTCCACCCTTGGCCTCCTAAAAGGTTGGAGGTATGTTCACACATGCCCGAGTATAGCAAGCTACATAGCTCCTTAGAATCTCACTTTCTTGTTGTTACATTGCTATCAAAGTGAGATAGTTCTTCTCCTACGACCTAGCACTAAAAAACTGGTTGAGTAAAATAGTTGAGAAATCCTCATAGTCTCTGACCAACCCCAGGTCGACCTGATGAAACCAATCTTGAGATCTTGCCCGCAGAGTCGCCAGAAAGGCTCTACACCCCACCATTTCAGTATAACCATGCAAAACCGCCATATTCTCAAAGATCCTCAAATGACAAGACTTATTACTGGACCCATCATAAGTAGTTCTGAGTTCTATGGATCACTGGGTAGGTCTACATTAAATACCTCTTGAGAAAAAGGGTGCCCTCGAGCTCCCACAGTTCATTTTGCCTCCATATTAGCCTAAAGCTCTCGGAACTGAGTTGACATCCTTTATACTGCTAGGTCACACTAAGCTCCCAAAGCTGAGCTACTAGAAATATTGACCTCATCCCTCCTTGTCGGTACAGTAAGGTTCACTGCACTCGACACCTGTGGTTGTGGTTGAGCGAACTTGGCAACTTCTGCTATCATCTTGTTGAGTTCATCTTTGGTGAGTGTCATAACCTGCACGTCGGCAAGAATACTTCCCCCTTCCATTGGTGACTTCCTTTCACCAACCTGGGTGGATTTTGTTGTGCTGAAGCTACTGGTATTATCGTTGTAATCGATCAATTTTTGGTAATTGGGTCGTTGGTTGTTGCTACTAACACCAAAGAACCCCCCCAACACCTGGTAGGTTAGGAATCAAAGTAATGGGAGTTAAAATAGACCTCACAAATCCCTGTGTCGGGCATACTCCGATCGGACGACTGGAAACTAAGCCTCGTCAAAGCTAGGCTTCAGGTTCTTTCTAGGATCTTCTTCACCATGTTAAGGGTTGTTGTTGGATTTTTGAACGAAAAGTCTCACTGACGACGACAAATGGTAGTATAAACTACCTCGGCCCGGTTGAACGTTCTTTGATCCACCCTTAAATTGATAAATGACCTACAAAAAGCGTTGGAGGTTGTCCTAGCGTAACTTCGATGCTCAAGTCAGTGTTTGGGAAGATGATGTATGCAATGTATGTAAGTATGAAATGCTGAAAGTGTGTAGAGGGATAATGATCATATCTCGACCCTTGTTGCCCAAGATCTGTCCATTCTGGCTGCCTGAGTGCCCGAACTACTCGATCACACTGCTCGGGTTCCCGAACTATCCAATTCTCTTAGTCACGTGGTCCTATCCACGTGCCCTTTCTTATAATAATCATGTTTGCATTTATCCATTATATTAGCATGTTCACATTAGCCTACTTCATTAGGTAGTCGCTTTTAGCCTAATTGTGTTATCAACTTGATTCCCCTTGATGGGTCGTTCTAGTCTCTAATTAGTAAGTTCGCTTTTTAGGTCCTACATTGACCTTTTCACTTCCAGGTTGAATTTTCATTAGGCTATCTGAGAATTCTAGCTCAAGCTATTTGCTCGGATGTCATAACCGACCTGCTACTCCCATAAGCTCAAGTCTTTTGGTCGTTCGTCCTGATCGATTTGATGGTCCATCCGAACCACTCAAGTTGCTCTCAAGTTGCACACGACCTAATGATAAGTATGATATACCATATCTATTGAGATAAGTTCGAGCTTTTTAAAAAAAAAATTGATTCTATCAAACCAAACTTATTCGCATACAAAAAACTTATAAACTTAACAAATAAGTTATAAATTAGCTTGTGGTGTATACCAAACGCTGAGTGGAGATGGAAAATTTGCCAATCCGCCACTAGTGCTGTAAAATTAAACGAGTTTGGCTCTGCTCAAACTCGGCTTATTAAGGCTTGAGTTTCGCTCGACTCGTTTATCAAACGAGCCGAGTTCAAGCTTATTTAAAGCTCGTTTGGTTAACGAGACGAGCTAGACTCGACTCGATTAGGTTCGTTGAGGCTCGAAAAGAGAATTTTTATATAATTTTCTATAGTTCGACTCGTTAAAATTCGAGATCCACTCGTTAAAACTCAAACTCGGCTCGTTATTAGTGTAAACGAGCCTAGCTCGGTTTCAATTTCAAGATTATTTATTTATCGAGGCAAGCTCAACTCGACTCGTTTACATGCTTAGCTCTACATATAGAGAAAACAAGTACTCTATTAAACTACAAAAAACTAAAATAATTGAGCAGAAATCAAATCAAACACAATTACACAAACTGCAGCACCCCCACAACCCAGCCCATCATCAAGAACACGGAACATTTCTTTAATTGCTTTATTATTTATTTGTTTATTTTCCCTTCTTCAGCTTAAACCCCATCGCGCACCTTTGGCCTTCTCTCTCTGTTTGCCTGTTTCAGATTCAACTCACAAAAAATTCAATCTTTTCTGACCCCTTCTATTTTTTTCTTTTATTTTCTGCTGTATTTTGTAATCAAAATTGAAGCAGGCCGCATGCTTTAATTTTCCATTAATGGCCCTTAATTTTCGGCTTTTTTTACATCCATGTATTGCATCTACCTGCTGAATTTGAACTTTAGGGTTATGGGAGTTGATTTTCTTGATGCTATTTTGCACGCGGTTTAATGATTGATATTTTAACTGGTTCTTCCAGATCGCGGTCAGATCTTTAAGACATTTGATGCAGAGTTGTGGTGAGTTCACAAATTTGCATTTGTTCATTTGTTTTTACATTTTGCTTTTCTTGTTATTTTATTTATTTATTTATTTTTTGTAGCGTATAATTTAAATTTGTGGGTTATCTGGTTGAATTCTTTCACCTGTTTAGGCAACTTTACTGATAAATTGTATGACATTGGTATCCTAATTAGGGTTGTGAAAAGAATTGAGCTTCTTCGATTTGATTCGTGATTCGTTTATGTGAAATTTGCAACCCTCTAGGACAGTTAGAAAACGAGGAAGCCGGGGAATGAGAATTCAGATTTAAATAAGAATAGGAGTTAGCATTCGAAATTTATTTGAATCGAGTCCAAATAACTGGTTTGATTGTTTGGAAGGTAAGGGTTGTTTCATATTTTCCTCACTGCTTTTTTCTTAATGAGATTGTTGGATAATTCTTTTATGAAAGAATCTAGCAAGTGCTCTTGTGGTTTTGGCTTTTCCCCGAAGATAATGTAGTTCATTTTCACCATTTCCTTTCTATTATCCTCTGGCAGGTGATAATGACAAGACTAAGTACTGCAATTATTCGCCTTTATGTTTGGTGGTAGAGAATACAGCAACCAAACTCATTCATTGACCAATTTGCCACATTTTACGTCACTTTTTAGGTGTGCCTCTGCTTTCGAAAAATACCAAAACTACAAATTTCAGCAGCACTTAGATTCACTTGAAGAAATACCTTCACCTCGTAAAGTGCCCAGTGATGATAAAGAACATCCTCAACAAGCTCCCTCGTAAGCAAACCAAGCTAGCAGACAACCGTGAAGGTGGGCCTTCCAATTACACCCCCAATGCGTCCAGAAGTGCCCACCCCGCCAACTCCCGCCCGGCCCACCTGACAACAAATCACGCCCACGACCACGTGTCGCATGCGAGAGAAAATGGGAATGCGGTCGCCAGACCAAGCCCGTACGACTCACTCCCCAGCTTCCGTGACGTCCCGAATTCTGAGAAGCAGACCTTATTCCTTAAAAAGCTGAACCTATGCTGTGTCGTGTTCGACTTCATGGACCCCACAACAAACCTCA
>CACSLK010027842.1:2647683-2673228 GCA_902706635.1 Striga hermonthica
AAAAAAAAAAAAAAAAAAACCTCGACAATTTATAGATCTAAAGATGAATAAATGAAACTTCCAAAAAAAATATATGTATCAAATCAAATTTTGCTAAACCTAAATCAGTAAACCACAACTTTGATAAGCGGCTACAGATTGAGCCTCAAGGCGGCAGGCAGCGCCGACGGCGAGGAGGAAGGAGCCGGACAGGGAGTGGATCTCGAATCGTGGGTGACGTTGGCGACTGTTCGAATAGAGCTAAGGATGCAAACCTCCCGCCCAGAAGGCCGGCAGCGATATCGATGGAATTAAAGAAGAAGCAGAAGATAAAGAGACGGGAAGAAAGTGGAGTAAACGGAGAGAAGGAAAAATAGAATACAAATAAGTGGCGGAAATCAGAGAAGGAAAAATAGAAAACAAATTTGAATTTCATGGCATTAAAACCTTAATATCGTAATTGTGTACTTAACAAAATTTAAGTGGTGTAGGAGGTAATTAACTCATATTCCAAGGGAAGAACTCAAAGCACATTTGATGTAATGTTTGAAGCCCAGCATAGAGCCATGTCAGAGTAGCCTCAACTCATAGCTCACATCTGCGCAATAAAAGGATCATAACCAGAGGAGGGAAAAAAAGTTTGTTAGGCATGAAGAGCATACAAATTGGAGCTATTGCTTATGGAGGCACTGCATGGCATGAGTCTTAATGTCGCAGAACTCGTGCCATATCAACTGCTCGGTAAGTAAAACATCAATTGAGCGCACTTTTTTCCTGTTCAAGAAACTGAATATTACAGGATTGTGTATGCAAATCTAAAAGCCGGTGCACTACCAGCATCACTCTTTCAGCTGCCATTACCCAGTGGTTTCTACTCCTGTTTGAGTGTAACTTACAAAGTTGGAAAGAAAAAAATCAATGAATATAAAAGAAACTCAATTTCCCTCGCTGAAACTAGAAAATACTGTCCTTTCTATTTTTATACCATTCGAGGAGCATGCTAGTGTTTACAGGGAGCAGCTAAACTTGTAAATCGATGCTACCCCCACTAAGCATTTTTAACTCTCTTCCACTTTTGAAGATTTAATTTGCAACTACTTCCTACAAAACTGCTTCAAAAATTACTTGTTCAACACTCTTAACACTTTTGAAATAGTTCAAAGCGTTTTGAATTGAGCAGCAGGGTTTACCACTCAACAGTTTGTCTAAAATATAAGTTATGTTCAATAACCAAGACATGAGTTTGTAGCCACAGAAGAATCAATATGTTCAATTTGGTAACGAGTTCATATGCAGTTTCGGTAAACGTAAATATAAGAAAATTAAGCAACAAGGTAAAGATATCTGCGGACCAGTTTTCTTACAATCCAGCAGAATACAGCAGCGTCACTCGAGGTGAAAGCAAAAACAATCCCAGAAAAGAAAACAATCCCAGAAAAGAAATAGACGTTCCCACCAATAACTTCATCAACCTGAAACAACAGAACACAACATAGAAAAACTTAATGCAACAGAGTTTATAGGAACTTTCGTAACAATTAGTCAGATTACTATCCACTTCTCCTTGATGTTGCAAACAGATCAAGAATCATGAATAAGAATGTTCAAGTGCTTATTCAATACCTCTACTTAAAGTTTAGAATAATACAAACACAAGGAGAAACAACAATAGTACTATCAATAGGCAGCAGTAGCATACTGAAAGAAAACAGACAGCGACAGCCGAAAATGAAAAATACGACCCAAACCAACAAGAACTACACAGCTCGATAGCTCATCAAACTAAATTTATCTTCCATCAAGAAAGTTCATCAGCCAAATACAAGATAAATCACACAGCAAATTTTTTTAGAACAATTTCCACGTGGCCTCTCCCAATAACCTAATCCTCATCACGTCTATGGCCCCTTTTCTTCTTTCCGGACCTCTTCTTGTCCCTCCCAACTCTTGAGTCATCATCCGAGCCACTCACATCAGAATCTGAGTGGGCCCTCCGGCTCCTCCTCTTATTCCTCTCTTTAATAGAATCATCCGAAGACTCATCATCCGTGTACCTATGGCTCCTTCTCCTCCTTTTCTCCTTCCTGCTCTTTCTTCTTCTCCTCTTACGGTCCTCGTCCTCATCCAAAGAGTCATCATCACTTCTCCTCCTTTTATCATCCTTCCTCCTCTTGCGTCTCCCTTCTTCCTCGTCAGATGAGCCATTTACATTCTCTCTCTTTGGGCCACTCCTCTTCTTGGACCTCCCTCTCTCTCTCCTCCTCTCCTTCTTTCCACTCTCTCTATAGTCCTCAGATGAATTGTCACAGCCACTCCTCTTCCTACTCTTCTTACTGCTAACCCTTTTCCCATACTTCTCAGCTATGGCCCTCTCTATCTCGGAATCGTAATCCGAATCCGAACTCTCGCTGTCTTCCTCCTCCTCCTCACTGCTTTCCTCGCTTTCCATGGAAGTTTTCCCCTTTGACCTCACTCTCTCACCCTTCAGCTTCTCCAGGCCAGATAAGACGGCGGCCTGGATTGAACCCGGGTCCTTCCCTTCCCTATCTGCATCGTCCTTGATGCTCAGGAAGTTTCTACACTGGAAGGTCAGGTGCCCCACTCGACCGCACTTCTTGCACGCGCCACGGGCCTCGTCGGCGTTAGATCCGGTGATGCGGGCAAGCGCGAGCAGGCCCTGGAAGCTGGCGTAGGCGTTCTCGGGCTCGGGATCGGGCTCGGCGATAGAGGAGGATGTCTTCTGGGTGGAATTGTTCTTCTTCTCGTCCTTGTTGGGCGCGTAGGGATCGTAGCCGATCGCGCTCTGCCATATCCCGTGGGTCTGCAGGGCGGCGCTGCTGTGGACCCGATTGTTCGCTGGCATGCGAACCCTCCCAGCGGTGGCCGGCATCTTGAAGGATTATTGATACAGAGATTTCGAGTGCTTTACGAAACTCGGAAGAGTAATTTCGATCGTAAAATTGAGGACTGGATATTGGATTGAATCTTTTATATACCGTTGAAAAAGATGATGCGAAGCGAAGCCCTAATGCGAGGATACTGATTCCGGCAAATTCCCTGACCTCGTCGAGTTGGATGATTTCCTCAGAAGACAGATCCCCAAATTTTGAACAACGAAAATAAATAAATATGCATATATAAAAACCAGAGAAAATGTTTCTCCTACATGCAATTTTTAATATATCTGAAGTTTCTATTTATATGAAACTTATGATGACACAACCGTAATAATATAATTACGTAAAATAATTATTTACATATATTATTTTATAACAAATATTTCATAACACTCTCACTTGGATGACAATTTCTAAGCATATTTTAACTGATTAGAGCAACGCCCAATCTGGATATCTTGAAGTGTGTCTTGTAGCCATTGGTACAGGTGCTTAAGTATATCAAGACAACCCAGTGGGACAAAACCTGAGCAACGCTATCTCTGTTGCATCATTAAAAACCTTGCTAGGAAAACCCATTGGGACAAATTAGCCAAGGGAAAAAGAGTACAACGCGTTTTCCATATATTCACCATAATAACATTTCCATAATTTTCATGAATATCATATATATTCATTCAGATTTTCCGATACTGGTGGTATTTATGATAATATGCCATATAATGCTTTTGTGCAACTATCATTCTTAAACTCATTCTCTTCATCAACCGATATCAATGGTCTTACTGCCAATAGTTCCCAATATTCTCATTTCAGCTGATTTTATTTTCATCAATATCATTTATATAGCGCTATTCATTTGTTTGTGTCGACACTTATTCATTTCCATTATTCTCGTAATATATTGAGATATCTCATATCAATTGATTTCATCAATAGTATATATATGTCTTTTTTCATCACTTATGTGGGAAATTTCAATTTGCACAATACTAATGCTTCGAGCGTATTATTCCACCATCATATCATTTCATATTGTCATCACCATCAATATCATTCAATTTATGATTTGCACACATTCAGTGTGATGCATATATCATTTCCAAATTTCAATAATTGATTCTCCCCATTTTCTTAATAGATCACTGATCAGTATTTTCAGTATGAGATTTCTTGAGGGGAGTTTATGTAGTCTCCATTTTGTTCTTGATTTCAACATATAATAGGAGGATATTGAACTCATATCACTTGCAATGTGCACATTTTTTTTCAAGAGTTCATCTTATCAGCTGAGTGTATTACTAGCTTCATCACTTTCATATGACACTTATTTTCATTCTTTTATAATCATCTCGTGTCATTCTTTGATCAAACTGCAACAACAAATTTTATGAAAAACATAAAACTTTTCTACAAGTTGATTTTATTTCGATCAAACGATATTGCAGGTACAATCTCTATTTATCTCCTCTGATTCTTCTCTTCATGGATTTGAGTTTGAGACCTTGAAAGATGGATTTGAAGATTGAATCTCCTTCGGGCTTGGTCTTGAATTTCTCTAACATTAATTTGGGGGTCGAATGACTTATTCCCGCCTTAAATGTTAGGACCTGATTTGATTGAAGACGACTTTTTGGAAGACTTGCTTCTTTGATCTTCCTATGATGTGGATTTTGACTTGAATAACGTTGACCCGATGGTTTGATAGATTTTTCCTGGATCAAATGCTATGCTGGTTGAACTTCTCAACGAACGCGACTTGAATGTTGCTTGAGCGTCATTGATATTTTTGGATTGATTTGAGAGGAGTTGAAGTCGTCTTTTTTACTTCTTGGTGAAGAGTTTATGCCTCTTTTTCTTCTTCTTCGCCTTCTTCTTCATTGAACGGACTTCGGGCGGTTGTTCAAGAACTTCTTCAAATCTTCAAGAGGGTTCTTTAGAAATCTTGAATTTGAGACTTTTATTTTTTAGATGTGTTTGATATTTTGAGGTGTGTTTGATATTTTTTATGTGTTTGAGGTGTTTGAGGTGTGATTTGTGGCATTAAGGAGAGCCCTATTTATAGGTGTAGGAGAGAGAGGTCTTGGAGAAGAAGACTTCATTTTGATTAGTCCTTCATGATTTGACATAATCTCTTTCTTCTCCTAAGATTTGATATAATCTACTTCCTTATCCTAAGATTTGACTTGGTGGACAAGAAATAATTAATTTATTAATTAAATATCTTATTTATCTTGGATTTATGTTCCAAAATAAATAAAGACATTAGTTAATAAAATATTAAAATTTCGATGTCTACAAATGCCCCCTTGAGACTTGTTCACAGACAAAATATCTTTGTAGTGAATGAGTCTCAAAATTTTGAATTTGGTTTGGACATGCAGATAATTTAAACTCTTATCAAGGAGTTCTTCATTTGACTTGATTTGTAGATAGTTTAAACTCGTGTCAAGGAGTTCTTCATTTAACTTGATTTGTAGATAGTTTATACTCGTATCAAGGAGTTCTTGAAAATGTAGACCTTTTATTCTCGTGTCAATGAGATCTTGATATGTAGACATTTTATGCTCGTGTCAAGGAGCCTTCAAGATAGATATGTAGACCTTTTATTCTCGTGTCAAGGAGATCTTGATATGAAGACATTTTATGCTCGTATCAAAGATCCATAAGATAGTTTAGGCTCATATCAAGGAGCATATGTAGATAGTTTAAACTCATATCAGGGAGCATTTGAATATGTAGATAGTTTAGGCTCATATAAATGAGCATTTGAATATGTAGATAGTTTAGGTCATATCAAGGAGCATTTGAATATGTAGATAGTTTAAGCTCGTATCAAGGAGCATTGGAATATGTAGATAGTTTAGGCTCATATCAAGGAGCATTTGAATATGTAGATAATTTAGGCTCGTATCAAGGAGCATTTGAATGTGTAGATAGTTTAGGCTCGTATCAAGGAGCATTGGAGTATGTAGATAGTTTAGGCTCATATCAAGCAGCATTGTAGATAGTTTAAGCTCGTATCAAAGAGCATTTGAATTTATAGATAGTTTAGGCTCGTATCAAGGAGCATTGTAGATAGTTTAAGCTCATATCAAGGAGCTTTGAATATGTAGATAGTTTAGGCTCATATCAAGAAGCATTCAAGTTTGATATGTAGACCTTTTATTCTCGTGTCAAGGAGATCTTGATATGTAGACATTTTATGCTCGTGTCAAGGAGCCATATAGATAGTTTAGGCTCATATCAAGGAGTATTGTAGATAGTTTAAGCTCGTATCAAGGAGCATTAGAATATGTAGATAGTTTAGGCTCGTATCAAGGAGCATTTGAATATGTAGATAGTTTAGTCTTGTATCAAGGAGCATTGGAATATGTAGATAGTTTAGGCTCATATCAAGGAGCATTGTAGATAGTTTAAGCTCCTATCAAAGAGCATTTGAATATATAGATAGTTTAGGCTCGTATCAAGGAGCATTGTAGATAGTTTAAGCTCATATCAAGGAGCCTTGAATATGTAGATAGTTTAGGCTCATATCAAGGAACATTCAAGTTTGATATGCAAACATTTTATTCTCGTGTCAAGGAGATCTTGATATGTAGACGACTTATGCTCGTGTCAAGGAGCCATATAGATAGTTTAGGCTCATATCAAGGAGCATTTGAATTTGAGGATTTGATGGAGCTTTCAATGTGAATTGCCCCCAATGGACGAACTCATGGCTTGGGAAGACATCATCCTTCGTTACCCCTTGTACATTTTCTTCAAAGAAGTCTTCATGCCTCTTCAAAGATCTTCGAACTTGATTTGGAGAGATGAGATGAGAGGTAAAGAAAGTCCCACCGGGCGTGCCAAATTTGTAACAACAAATTTTATGAAAAACATAAAACTTTTGTACAACTTGATTTTATTTCGATCAAACGATATTGTAGGTACAATCTCTATTTATCTCCTCTGATTCTTCTCTTCATGGATTTGGGTTTGAGACCTTGAAAGATGGATTTGAAGATTGAATCTCCTTCGGGCTTGGTTTTGAATTTCTCTAACATTAATTTGGGGGTCGAATGACTTATTCTCGCCTTAAATGTTAGGACCTGATTTGATTGAAGACGACTTTTTGGAAGACTTGCTTCTTTGATCTTTCTATGATGTGGATTTTGACTTGAATAACGTTGACCCGATGGGTTGATAGATTTTTCCTGGATCAAACGCTATGATGGTTGAACTTCTCAACGAACGCGACTTGAATGTTGCTTGAACGTCATTGATATTTTTGGATTGATTTGAGAGGAGTTGAAGTCTTCTTTTTTACTTCTTGGTGAAGAGTTTATGCCTCTTTTTCTTCTTCTTCTCCTTCTTCTTCATTAAACGGACTTCGGGCGGTTGTTGAAGAACTTCTTCAAATCTTCAAGAGGGTTCTTGAGAGATCTTGAATTTGAGACTTTTATTTTTTAGATGTGTTTGATATTTTGAGGTGTGTTTGATATTCTTTAGGTGTTTCAGGTGTGATTTGTGGCATTGAGGAGAGTCTTATTTATAGGTGTAGGAGAGAGAGGTCTTGGAGAAGAAGACTTTAATTTGATTGGTCCTTCATGATTTGACATAATCTCTTTCATTCTCCTAAGATTTGATATAATCTCTTTCCTTATCCTAAGATTTGACTTGGTGAGCAAGAAATAATTAATTTATTAATTAAATATCTTATTTATCTTGGATTTATGTTCCAAAATAAATAAAGACATTAATTAATAAAATAGTAAAATTTTGATGTCTACACAAACCATCTCGTTTTCAGGTTACATGTCATATATCCATTATTTGATCAAATCATCTCGTAACTTCAGGTTACGAATCACACATATGGCTATCTGGTGGATCCATTGTTGGGATCTATGAGGATCTCGTTATGCACAAATCACGAATTCAATAGCAAACGTAAACCTATGCGCAGCGGATCTAAAGGTTTGCGTAGAGAACTTACGGCTTAAAATTTATGGCGATTTGCCTGATCTTCTGGATGGTCGTACACAACACACCAATGAATAGTTGACTGCAAATCGCGTCTTAGGGTTGCACGAACAAGATCGGATCGAAAACTGGATTAAACGGGTGCAAGCGGATGAAGACAAGCTTGCAGTCCTAGGAGCTTTCGGTAGCGCATGAGGGCGCGTGCAGCGTCGGACGGGGGCGATCTCGACGACGTTGGAAAGCTCTCGTCGAGACGGTCGTTTGGCGTATGTTGCACGTCTTGTTCAGATCTCTGATTAGTTTTGTACTGTATGTCTGAAACATCTCTTAATCTTATACTGCTGGAACAACAAGAAGAAGATAAAGCTCGAATGAGAACTGAGAGAGAGAGAGAGATGATGGGCGGCGTGTATATGTGAGTAAGAGGAATTCTCTTCTCTTACCATTAGCTTAATGGTGTATATATAGAGCTACAGTAAGGACCCTTAGGAGATTAGGAGAAGGGCTCCTTAAGTAATTAAAATACTTGTGTACCAAGCCACTTATTTAATTAACTAAATAATATTTAATGGGTCACCAACATAATATTATTGCACTCCTTTTCCTAGCCCAATTTACAATTGAGACTCCAATAATATTTACTCGATTTATCTCCCCATGTTTAAGATATAATGTTCATTAATTAATTCGATTATTGACAATCAAGAATTAATTAATTTATTATTATTTTACCGAAGCTAGCGCTCGTTCATCACATTATTACTATGCCAGAATTTAATCCACCTGCAGGGTTTAGCATAATAATCTTTCATGAACTCACTCCGAGGACATCATCAAACTAACTCACATGGTGACCATAAATATCCTAACAGCACATCCTACATGCAACAATATTACCCAAGACAACGGGTCTATTGGCCCAGTTCACTAAGCTCACCCATGTGAATCAAAGTAATAAGTACTACACATATATGTCTGTTTGATATCTTACGGGTTAAGAGCACGTAGTAATTAACCGAGGCCTAGTTCGTTTATGACGATCAGTATAAAACGAATTGCTCCTCTCTGGGATCCTGTTGAATACATAAATGTACTAGTGCAACTAATCAGTCAAGACAAACTGGACGGTTGACACTACAACCGTTCACGATGGGGTGTTCATGTCCATCTACGTTGTGAACCATTAATTCTTGTTTCGCGAGTAACTGATAGTATGATCTTCGCTTCGTCTGATGACGACCCACACTATCTAATGCGAAACAACATAACGTAAAACTTGTTTAATCTAACATGTTTCTAATTCATAAAGGGTAAACGTGTAATATCATCCAAAGTCAAGCTTTCAGTATATAACATTAACATCCATAATATCTAGTAGTAACACATGGAGGGGTAGTGGGCCCATATATATCGTACCCCTTTTATACTCAGTTTGATCATATATTGATTCACAAATATTTAGCTAGTAATAATTTCACCAATCGAGAACAAAGCATCTCATATTACAAAGAATCAGTTAATCATGCCAACCATCATCATTTATATCAGTAAACATCACAATAATTCATTGTGACCCATTTATCACAAACATATCACATCATCTTTTGGCGGCAATAAATGCACTTCAAGTGCAGATTCTGACTCACAATATTCAAATTCAGAATCGTATCACATGCGTATCATTCCTTCTGTAGCACAGACTCTCTATTTTTAGTGTCGTATAGCATACACATCATTTCTATAAATTATTAGGCAATCCATTCAATATATTTGAACAAAGGTCCGAATTTACAAATGGATTTAACACTCTCAAATATCCGTAAATATTATCCATTTGTTCCAGTAAATATCATAAAAATGATTTATCGGTCTCGAATAGAAAGATTGAGGGTGATAATGATTAATGATATTCCTGGCGATATTCGATGGTTGATTGAAGCAAAAGTATGGGTAAGAGTACTTTTGCAAAGAAACGAAGAGCAAAAAGATTAGGTGGATGCTTCAAATGCCCTCGATGGACTTGTGACACACGATCAAAAATCGAAAAGATAAAATATCATTTATAAAGGATGGATTGAGTAAAGAATCTATGGATCAAACAATTCAACAGATTCTTGAGACACATTCTAGTGGGTATGTGCATCGTGAGCTTCTATCTCTATGGATTCGTTTAAAAAATGAATAAGAACGTTATAGTCTCGAAAATATTGTTTCAAAAGATTAAGTTTGTAAAACTAGTATTGTTATTACGGAAAATCATACTAATGAAGTTTAGTAGTTGTACTGTAGTTTTCAGAAAATCTTATAGCTTCCGACAAATAAGATTCATTGAAAACCCAATGTCTTATTTGTCAGTTATCGCTTTGTAAAATTTTCCTTTTAAATAGCGAGTCATCCATCATAATCATATATCTCACAAAATTTTGAAAAATTTAGTTTATCAATAAATAGATGGATGTTTCAGAGCCTTCGCATGTAATAAATTTCTTCAACCGATCAAAACTATGTGTGTTCTTGGTGGTTCTAGACTGGTAAGTTTTTCCAAAATGTTGATATTGTAAGACAGCTAGTAAGTGATATGGGAAATAAAAAAAATCAATTTACTGTATGGAGGGACTAGCATCACTTTCTTTGATAATCTTTTAATGGCTGGAATATGTTTTGAGATAGAAGTGAAAAGTATCATACCTTTTCATAGAGCTTCAACAAGGGTCGTCAAGGATTCTATAAGAATGATGCTAACTCATTCTATTTATGATTGTATGATTGATATGGTGAACAAGAGCGATGCATTTATCATTCTTACAGACGGTTATGGAACGCTAATGACAATGTTCACCATTGCTTCTTGAGCAGAATTGAAACTCCATAACAAGCCCATAGGTCTATTGAATTTTAATAACTTTTTTCATAGTTTTCTTGAATTTTTAGACCAAGGAGTATCAAACTTTTATATCTCCTCCAACGAGAGAAGTATTCAAATCTGCAGATATGTCTTCTAAGCTTATCAAAAATCTTCAAGAATGCATCACATTTCAAGATTCTGTGGAAACACAAGGGGTCAAGCGAAAAAGAGCTTTTGATCCTTTAGATCTCTCATTATGAACCCAGATAACAATAATGGGTGGCAGAGTTACGGAGTTTTATACTCTCAAGACGCACCCTTCTTTTATGGGTTCTATTATGTAATATTTTTCGCATTTTGTATTTATCGAGGATTCACTACCTCTTATCCATATTTTCATCATATGAACCTTTTGTACTTGTACATCAGTAATAATAATATCAATTTAGCTATTCCACAATATAAGCATGTAGTACTTTATGACTACAATCATTTACCATATGTGCTTATTCTGGAGCACTTTATTGTAATATCTATATAATCTTGAATCTCATTGTGATCTGATATTGTCCCTTAGACTCATATAATGTATTGAAAAATCATTTCGTGTGATCACCACTAACTGTTAGCTTTTGATAGCACTTTCTCAAATTGTTCCATTTCATCATTTTAATCTATCATAACATGGTAGCTTCAAGTATCACTATACCACGATATCATCATTATGTGGTAGCTTATGGTATCATATGGTAACTTCTGGTACCATCTCATCAATTTTCATTACTCCAAATTTATCAGCTGTTTTTCATGGGTCATGTTAGTCCATATACTTTTCTTTCACGATCAGGACTTTATTCAACTTTCACATGGTCAGGTACAAAGTATCATTCATTTCATTCATCGGCTATCACTTATTAGTGCTGCCTGTCACCGGCGGCAGAGCCGCACTGGCTGGCCCACGTATATATAGCCATTCATATCCTTTTACCTACATTATTTGTTGCACGTGGCCTTACACATAGCCATTCCACATCACCGGCTATTAATACACTGGTCGGTTCATTTAGCCGTTCAATATTATCTGTTGTAGGTGGCTGCAATAGTTGGCCATTTCACATAACTTTTCATAATATTTGATCAACAATTGACCCGTCGGCTACCATTAAATATTACTTGTTTTTGCACCAAGTTATCTTTGTTGTATCAAATGTTAACATTAGTTGTAATACCGAATCTGATACACCTAGATTTCTTTCTTTGTTCTTAATTTCAACTTTTTTTGCTTCTTCCCCAAATATTCTTTTCTATTAATCAAACTTTTATCACTCTCACAAATTTCCAATTTTTAGAAATAACCATACCTTTCAATTTCGATTCCGAGAAAGTTCGATTTTGCGGGGCTACGTGATGTTACGCCACACGTAAGGCGGACCATCGCTACTTGGCGAATTGGAATGTGATTTGGACGATTACAAATATGCTTTTGGAGCTTTGAGGAGAATAGAGAGTGTCATGGCAAACTTATATTTTTATATTTTTTTAGTTGATATTGGGGTTTGAAACGGTGGGAGTATTTCATCATTTCATGTTGTTTTTGGGTGGCTAATGACCAATGATAGAAAGTGGAAAATTAAGAGTTTATGGATTCAAATTGATTGAAGAAAATAATCGTTTTGTAATAATTCGATTTCTGATACAAAAGATCGTCTACAAGACACAATTGTAGAGCATACTCTCGTTATAGTACAAATTGAACTCTAGATGGTAGAGACTCGTGCTGATAACGTGTTATAAAACTAGAGAGAAAAGAGAGATAATAGAGAAATGTTTCTCTTAGGTACGATTTTCATTATAACTGAAGCTCCTATTTATAGGAAACTTCTGATGGCACAACCGTAATAATACAATTACATCGGTTACAAAATAGTCATTCACATATATTATTTTATAACAAATAATTCATAACACATATATATTATTTTGTTGTTATTTACTTATTATTATTTTATTATCCCGAACAGCAATAAGACTATCTTTATCCCCAACTCAATGTAATAACTATAAAATATTTTTCTCTTCTCCATCTAGACAACTCAAGTTTAGGGACGATCTATACATCTATCTATAGAGAAGAGATCATATGAGAATGATAGATAGTGAAAGAATAAAAATGATTTTAATCCATTAGAACAATTACATCAACGAACATCATGCAGTCAAAATTAAAAAAGATGGTCAAACTTGTAATGGAAAAATTGTAAATACATGTCTATCTAATGCCCAAACAAATACCTTAGATAACATTTATGTAATTTGTTCATTCAACAACTCATTGGGTCCCACACATATATTAATGTCACTATCTCCCCCTCATCACTCTCTTCTCTCTCTCTCTCTCTCTCTCTCTCACACACACACACACACACACATAGTCATATCGAAGGGTTGAACTTTTTTAGTTGTCATATCGAAGGGAGTTGGATTTGGTGGAGTTTCAGTGCTTTGGCTTTGACGAGTTGAACGCCGAGAATGTTGAGGAGCATTCTTCTTCGGCTTCACATTTCTCTGTTTGGATTTAGGCATGGTTTCAAAGGAAAACTTCACATAGATAAGGTAAGTTAGACGTTTTTGGTGAGAAGAGAGAAATTGGGAATTAGATTGATATGAGAGAGATGAGAAAAGATGATATGATAGATATAGGGAAACGAAATTTCAGTTATCGAGGCAGGTTACAAGACGGTTCAACTTTTGGCAATTTGAATTTGAAAAACTTGCCCAACACTTCATGCAAGAGATAAAACCGTTCCCTCCAAAAATAAGATACTCACTTACCAAAAAAAAAAAAAACTCAACATAAGTTATCATATATCCGCGACATGAAGTTTCAGGAAGGATCATGTTCAGAATATTGTACCAAAAATAAATTAGCACTATTTTGAAACTCAATCAATCACAAAGAAAATTTACCGAAAATAGCAACCCAAAAACTCTGGGAATATTAATTGCATTCATTTTTCAGAAAATTATTCAAATTTATTTTTAATTTTTTTATATTGGGCAACATTTAATGTTGTGTCTCATTTCGTGGGTTTTTTAAAAATCATTTTTACAATCAGCCCTTCAAATTCCTAAGTCCTAAAAATCGGCAATTCATATTCAAAATCGACAAGCATCTAATCAATCCTTAAATGAAGAATTTTGTAAAATTTTGAACACTCTAGTATAAGTTAAAGTGTATTGTAATTTACTATATTATAATATTTTTAAATTAAAAATAATTAATGTTATCATAAATTAGAAAAATCTCGATTTCTATATCATAAAGTAGTATTTTTTTTTACCATAAAAAAAAATCTCAGTTTCATATCATGCAATCAAATTTTTTTTCTTGTCTTACTTAGCTAGCCTTAGCGGGCTTCGGGCTAAATGGACTGGGCCTAAAAATCCCAAATTTAAACGGGACCAATAATGGGAGCTAATTCCAACCCTAACAGGCTTAGGGCTAAACAAGCTATGCAAGCTATAATAATAATAATAATAATAATAATAATAATAATAATAATAATAATAATAATAATAATAATAATAATAATAATAATAATAATAATAACAATAACAATAAGAATAATAATAATAATAATAATAATAATAATAATAATAATAATAATAATAATAATAATAATAATATCAACAATATTAAAAAAATATAAAGAATAAAAAATATATAAAAAATTACAACGACTAGTTAACGATTGTTTTCAACTACTATTTTGTATTTACCGCTCTGTATATACAACTACACATTATATATGAACGCACATTATACTCTTAAATAACATATTTTTTCTCAAAAGAAAAAAAAAGTATTCGAACTGTTACTTACAGTTACCATTTTATTACTTATTTTTTACGCTTTGGTAATTTTCGCGATATTGTATCATTTACACCACCCAACCTATGTTAAACGGGCCAGCACTAGCGGGGCTAGCCCTAGCGGGCTTTGGGTTAAACTGTTCGGGCCTAAGAAGTTTTGATTTAAATGGGATACCAATAAAGGGCCTAACCCTATTTGTTTTGGGTTAAACGAGTCGGCCCGTCGGTCCTAGGACCGTTTAACATATTTTGATGAGATGGTTGTCTCTCTTGCACGTATATGTGTGTGTGTGTGTTAGGCAGAGTGGGCTAACTGATATAATTAGGGTTTGTTGATAGGGTTGTGTAAAATATCTGTATTGCCCTTAATAAGTGTCAAATTTTGAGCTTTTGTTAGCTGTTGGATTATAAACTCTTAAATAACATATTTCCTCTTAAAAGAAAAAAAAAATCGAACTGTTACTTACAATTACCATTTTACTACTTATTTTGTACGCTTTGGGAATTTTCGCAATATTGTGTATGGAAAAAACTACTTGTACAACTTTTTTGTACAACATTTAATGACAACATGATGTGGCACAATGTGGACGGTTGAGATGCATATAAATGTATGGTTAAGATTTAAGTTAATGGTACTTTTAACTATGTTGTCAACTAATGTTGTAAAGTACAATTGTACATGTAGCATTGCTCATTGTGTATACACCATCCAACCTATGTTAAACGGGCCAGCTCTAGCAGATTTCGGGCTAGCCCTAGCGGGCTTTGGGCTAAACGGTTCGGGCCTAAAAAGTCTTGATTTAAACGGGCTACCAATAAAGGACCTAACCTATTTTTTCGGGTTAAACGGGTTGGCCCGTCGTTTCTAGCACCGTTTAACATATCCTGATGAGATGGTTGTCTCTCTTGAGCGTATGCGTGTGTGTGTGTGTTAGGCAGAGTGGGCTCACTGATACAACTAGGGTTTGTGGATAGGGGTGTGTAAAATATCCGTATTACCCTTAATGAGTGTCAAATTTTGAGCTTTTGTTAGTTGTTGGATGATCTGGTTTAATGACTACAATTTATTTTTATTTTATTTACCGTGCACCTATTTCACCAGAGCTCTACGTATTTCTGTTTGCTCCCAAGTTCAAGTCCTTTAGAATTTTATTCACAATATAAAAAGTGTTTTTTTCAATATAAAAAGTCATTTTCATTCGATATAGAAAGTTAGACACCCGATATAGAAAGTGACACTTATTACTGCGTCTGAAACTATATTGAAATTGGACCCGATATAAAAAGTGTTTTTTTCCATAAGTGAATAATCACATACAGTAATGATAATAAGTATGTAGTAATGTGAAAAAGGTAGTAGATGCATGCATGATGTGCACAAAAGCCACTGCCTCATTGCAAGCAATAAGTTGGTGAAACCCCTCATCCAATCTTATTACAATAATTAATTAGTATTAATCCCAACAGTAAACTAATAGTAAATTAAAAAGCTTCATATGATGATATCCGACCGGTCGAATGAAATAAATACATAAATTCATGGTTGATGCGATCTCCCTTCTCCACCACCGTATCCAAATCCATACCCAGACCCACCACCATACCCTGACCCGTTCCCCGAACCACCACCACCATACATAAAACTTGAATTAATTTAGTATCCAACAAAATCAATTGTATGGTATAAGAACAAGTTAGATGGTTTGACAAAAAAAAAGATGAAAACGAGCTTTTTCATATTTGAATAAACACTAACAAAAATTAGAATATTTTTACAATTTCATATAAAGAAAAAAAAAATACATATTTGCACGTAGAAGTTACGATGAAATAAAGTATTGATTAATTGCATTATTATACTATTGTTAATTAGGTTCATTCCAAATATGCTCAACTAGGTCGTGCCTAAGTTGATGATGGACTTGTCGATCTTGCATCTCGGCTCTTATTTGTAAGTACCGACGAAAATTTCCTGGATGGCCCCGTCTTGCTTGGACTGGAGGCTCAGTGTCATCAGTGGACCATTTTGTTGCCTCATCACCCTCATCCTCAACTATCATATTATGTAAAATAATACATGATAACATTATTTTATTGAGATCTTCTTTATACCATAAACGAGTGGGGCCACGTACAATTGCCCATCTTGACTGGAGCACCCCCAAAGGCACGCTCAACATCTTTTCGTGCAGCCTCTTGTCGTTGCTTGAATTTTTTTTTCTTTTTGGATCATCTGGGCACTGAAAGCTCTTGACAAAAGTTGCCCATTTCGGATAGATGCCATTTGTTAAATAATATTTTATTCACTGTAAAATTTACTTCTGGTGCTACCCCGTGTAAGACATCGTTAAACAATGGGGACTCGTGAAATATATTAATATCATTTCGTGACCCAGCAAGTCCAAAAAATGCATGCTAGATCCACAAGTCTTGTGAGGCTACTGGTTCAAGCATTATTGTTGGTACGCCATGATCTCCTCGAGTGTACGAGCCTTGCCAAGCAACAGGACAATTTTTCCACTCCCAGTGCATACAATCAAGGCTCCCCAACATTTCGGGAAAACCATGCTTCTCCTCGTGCAATGCAAGTAGTTGCTGGATTTCGGCAGCATTAGGTGAGCGTAAGTATTGAGATGAAAATACCTCACACACAGCTCGAAAAAACTCCATTAGACTTCTACTTGCGGTTTGTTCATACATGCGTAAATATTCATCGCACTGATCGGCAGGTGCTCCATATGCTAGTTGGCGTATGGCCGCAGAACACTTCTGAATGGGTGAAAACCCTTGTCTACCAGATGCATCTGTTTTGCTCTTGAAATAATCAGAATAATTTTCAATTGAATCAACAATACGAGAAAATAAACGTCTCGACATATGAAATCTACGGCGGAAGAAGCCATCGTGATAGGTGGGTTCGGTAACAAAATAATCTTTTATTAGTAGAGCATACATAACATCACGACCTCGATGGATTACTCACCTTTCCCGCCTACTTGAATTTTCACCTTGTTCGACTTCTTCAGATTGATTAATTGCAGCCTCCATCAGAGAAAATTCAACTTGCACCGAAGAATCATCAAGCATATTTTTTAAGAAAGCACGATAACTACTTTGTCGTTGGTACACCTAGACATCTTAAAAGAAGAAAAGTTATAAAACGCTACAAAAGAGAAGTCAAATAAGATGCAGAATGTGGAATTATTTTGTGAAGTAGGTAGTGTATACGGGAATCCATGAAATGGCATATATTTATAATGAGAAAAGATGAGTTAGGTGGGAATCACATGATTGTCCATCCCTATACCAACCTTACCTTTACTTTTTGGTTTGTTGTCATTTAATTTTCAAATAAATAAATAATGTATTTCATGGACATGTATTTAGTGCATGTAGAATATGGTACACAAAATAAAATAAAATATGGTAAAAATTGAAATTAAACACAAAGAGAAATCGAGTACATAAAAATAAAAAACAAGTACAAATTAAAATTAAGGACAACAAAAATTACTTAAAATAAAATACAATACATATTTATCATTAGAAAATCATTAAAAATTCAATTCAGACCCAATTCCTCTTTCAATTCAACAAGAAGCGCATAGTGAGCTTCTAATTCTTCTTCGGTCATTGTTGAAGTGTCCTCTTTTAGCATTTCTTGATAGGTCTTCCAAGATTCCATACGAACTAACTTTTTAAGTTCAACCTGTTGTTTTTCATGTATATCCTTAATATGTCCAAAGGCTTCTAACATACGTTCAGCTTTCTGATCAGTGTTACTTCCCATGCCGCATTTTACCTTTCTCTTCCCTGCCTTTGCTGCCTTCTGACCAATTGGGTGACGCATGTATCTCATCATCATCACAACCCTGCTCCAAATCTTGGCCAGATCCAGAAGTGTGATCTCCTGATTCAGACGTTCTAGACTTTTTTCGTCCTCGACTTGTCGTTGACGACCCTTGAAATTTAGGACTATTTTTAGAATTTCTTAACAGTGAAGCCATTTGAAGGCTCCTTTTTTCTTACCATCACTATTCCGCTCCATTAATGCATTTTGCAACACAATAGCATGATTTTCCCCACTCCTCTGGTTAGCTTGGAACCTATTTATTGATGCATTGAATTTTAGACAATCTCCATGAAAAGAATAAAACTGAGATTTTGCCGACTCCATGGATCTTTGAATAAAGTTCTGAGCTTGAGCATTTTCATTATAGTACTGGGTGATTCGCCTCCAAAAGCCATCTGAACTCTGTTGAGCCCCAACAATCTCACTCGAGATAGTGCAGAAAGCTCGACAAAGTAACGTATCTTAGTCTTGTGTCCACGATTTTGCAGACGATTTTGCACCTCTCTTTGGCTCAACTTCCTTATTTTTTTCAATATCTTTGTTAAGAAAAGTGTGGTCAAGGACTTCAACCTCTGGTCCAGTACTACCTCTTACGGCATCCTGTGAGCCAGTACTCATCGCTGTTGGCATGAAGCTACTTTGTTGAAAAGGCATGCCAAATGAGTTTGGCATATTATATTGGGATGCCGTTGATCACATATACTGAGATTGTTGTTCAGGGGTTTGGCCGGAAAAAGAAGGAATAGGTTGATATGAAAAATTTTAGAATTGGGGTTGCAATTGCATTCTGGGAAATTGACCAAGCGCAAGAGGTATGTTTCAACTATAACGAGAATTTACAGAAGACGGGCTATCATTTTTAGGAGAATTAGGCATATTAAAATTGGAAAAATATGGGTTTCTGTCCATTGAAATACAAGGTAAACCAAGAGCTTTTTTCAGTATTTTTTTGTGGTTTTCATCAACCAAATGGTTGGTTTATATAATACGTAATAATACTCAATCATATAATAAGTTAACAATTCATCACATCCTTGATAAGATAAGGCACACACTTCTAAGTTTTTTTTTCCAGCTTTTTCTTTGAAATGACAACACAAATTAATTATTATTTTAATGTATTATTATTATTATTATAAATATTATTATTATTATTATTCTTATTATATGTGTAGTAATAATTTTTATGTACTTTATTATTATGAATAGAGAAAAAAAAAATAAAGGTATATTTTATTACACTTCATGAATTGATCAAAATATTACTTCTACAATTAAGCTCCTTCAATGTTCAACAAGATTATGTCTAAGTTGATGATGCAATTTGTAAATTCATATAAAATTAATAATTATAAGTTTCTAATTCATATTAAAAGGAAGAAATAAATTTTTTTCTTAGATCGTTTTATATCAAATTAAAAAGTTTATATGTGAATTATTGCAAATTTTAGAAATAATTTTTTTTCTTAGATTATTTTATATCAACTTATATATTAATACATAATATATAAGTTAACTAATAAAACATCACCAAAATTTTATTAACAAATAAAGAACTAAATAATGTACAAAAGGGGAGTGGGGTGGGCCATGGAAGAAAAAATAAAAAGGAAAACGTAAGAAAATGTTGGGAGTGGGGGACATGTGGGCCTTTGCTTATTCACTCTCTTTTGTGTGTGTGTGAAACACACATGAACTAACATGAAGGAAGTGTGTTACACACCTTAACAACCTTTTCTTTTATTCTTTTATTCTTTTATTTTATTTTACAGGTTTAGAATTGAGCTCCCGGTTTAAATTCTCACACCTCTTAGGAGATGAGCTTTGAGTTTGAGAATTTAAACCGGGAGCTCACTTCTAAACCTGTAAAATAAAATAAAAAATAAGAGAAGAACATAAAAGGTTGTTAATGTGTGTAACACACTTCATTCATGTTAGTTCATGTGTGTTTCACACACACACGAAAGAGAGTGAATGAGCAAAGGCCCACGTGTCCCCCACTCCCAACATTTTCTTACGTTTTCCTTTTTTTTTGTTTTTTTTTTCTTCCATGGCCCACCCCACTCCCCTATTGTACATTATTTAGTTCTTTATTTGTTAAGAAAATTTTAGTGATGTTTTATTAGTTAACTTATATATTATGTATTAATATATAAGTGGATATAAAATAATCTAAGAAAAAAAAAATTATTTCTAAAATTTGCAAGATATAAAATAATCTATGAAAAACTTTTATTTCTTCATTTTAATATGAATTAGAAATTTATATTTATTAATTTTATATGAAGTTACAAATTGCATCATCAACTTAGACATAATCTTGTTGAACATATTTGAAGGAGCTTAATTGTAGAAGTAATATTTTGATCAATTCATGAAGTGTAATAAAATATACCTTTATTTTTTCTCTATTCATAATAATAAAGTTACATAAAAATTATTACTACACATATAATAAGAATAATAATAGTAATATTTATAATAATAATACATTAAAATAATAATTAACTTGTGTTGTCATTTCAAAGAAAAAGCTGGAAAAAAAACTTAGAAGTGTGTGCCTTATCTTATCAAGAATGTGATGAATTGTTAACTTATTATATGATTGAGTACTATTACGCATTATATAAACCAACCATTTGGTTGATGAAAACCACAAACAAAATACTGAAAAAAGCTCTTGGTTTACCTTGCATTTCAATGGACAGAAACCCATATTTTTCCAATTTTAATATGCCTAATTCTTCTAAAAACGATAGCCCCTCTTCTATAAATTCTTGTTATAGTTGAAACATACCTCTTGCGCTTGGTCAATTTCCCAGAATGCAATTGCAACCCCAATTCCAAAATTTTTCAGATCAACCTATTCCTTCTTTTTCCGGCCAAACCCCTGAACAACAATCTCAGTATATGTGGTCAATGGCATCCCAATATAATATGTCAAACTCATTTGGCATGCCTTTTCAACAAAGTAGCTTCATGCCAACAGCGATGAGTACTGGCTCACAGGATGCCGTAAGAGGTAGTACTGGACTAGAGGTTGAAGTCCTTGACAACACTTTTCTCAACAAAGATATTGAAAAAAATAAGGAAGCTGAGCCAAAGAGAGGTGCAAAATCGTCTGCAAAATCGTGGACACAAGATGGAGATACGTTACTTTGTCGAGCTTTCGCACTATCTCGAGTGATCCGAGTGTTGGGGCTCAACAGAGTTCAGATGGCTTGTGGAGGCGAATCACCCACTACTACAATGACAATGCTCAAGCTCAAAACTTTATTGAAAGATCCATGGAGTCGGCAAAATCTCATTTTTATTCTTTTCATGGAGATTGTCTAAAATTCAATGCATCAATAAATAGGTTCCGAGTTTACCAGAGGAGTGGCGAAAATGATGCTATTGTGTTGCAAAATGCATTAATGGAGTGGAATAGCGATGGTAAGAAAAAAGGAGCCATCAAATGGCTTCACTGTTGGGAAATTCTAAAAAATAGTCCTAAATTCTAAGGGTCGTCAACGACAAGTTGAGGAGGAAAAAAGTCTAGAACGTCTAAATCAGGAGATCACACTTCTGCTAGTAAGTGATATGGGAAATAAAAAAATCAATTTACTGTATGGAGGGACTAGCATCACTTTCTTTGATAATCTTTTAATGGCTGGAAAATGTTTTGAGATAGAAGTGAAAAGTATCATACCTTTTCATAGAGCTTCAACAAGGATCGTCAAGGATTCCATAAGAATGATGCTAACTCATTCTATTTATGATTGTATGATTGATATGGTGAACAAGAGCGATGCATTTATCATTTCTTACAGACGGTTATGGAACGCTAATGACATTGTTCACCATTGCTTCTTGGGCAGAATTGAAACTCCATAACAAGCCCATAGATCTATTGAATTTTAATAACTTTTATCATAGTTTGCTTGGATTTTTAGACCAAGGAGTATCGAACTTTTATATCTCCTCCAACGAGAGAAGTATTCAAATCTGCAGATATGTCTGCTAAGCTTATCAAAAAGCTTCAAGAATGCATCACATTTCAAGATTCTGTGGAAACACAAGGGGTCAAGCGAAAAAGAGGTTTTGATCCTTTAGATCTCTCATTATGAACCCAGATAACAATAATGGGTGGCAGAGTTATGGAGTTTTATACTCTCGAGACGCACCCTTCTTTTATGGGTTCTATTATGTAATATTTTTTGCATTTTGTATTTATCGAGGATTCACTACCTCTTATCCATATTTTCATCATATGAACCTTTTGTACTTGTTCATCAGTAATAATAATATCAATTTAGCTTTTCCACAATATAAGCGTGTAGTACTTTATGACTACAATCATTTACCATATGTGCTTCTTCTGGAGCACTTTATTGTAGTATCTATATAATCTCGAATCTCAATGTGATCTGATATTGTCCCTTAGACTCATATAATGTATTGAAAAATCATTTCATGTGATCACCACTAACTGTTAGCTTTTGATACCACTTTCTCAAATTGTTCCACTTCATCATTTTAATCTATCATAACGTGGTAGCTTCAAGTATCACTATACCATGATATCATCATTATGTGGTAGCTTTTGGTATCATATGGTAACTTTTGGTACTATCTCATCAATTTTCATTACTCCAAATTTATCAACTGTTTTTCATGGATCATGTTAGTGCATATATTTTTCTTTCACGATCAGGACTTTATTCAACTTTCACATGGTCAAATACAAAGTATCATTCATTTCATCCATCGTATCATTCATTTCATCCATCGGCTATCACTTATTAGTACTGTCTGTCACCGGCGGCAGAGCCGCACTGGCTGGCCCACGTATATATAGCCATTCATATCCTTTTACATGCATTATTTGTTGCGCGTGGCCTTACACATAGCCATTCCACATCACCGGCTATTAATACACTGGTCGGTTCATTTAGCCGTTCAATATTATCTGTTGTTGGTGGCTGCAATACTTGGCCATTTCACATAACTTTTCATAATAGTTTGATCAACAATTGACCCGTCGGCTACCATTAAATATTACTTGTTGGCGGCAAAGCCGCACTGGCCGGTCCTCGTAGCCAAACATATTTATTGTCATATCACAAGGGTCAATCCATAAATACTCGCATGTTCAGGTACCAAATATTACAATAGCCAATCCATAAATATGAACATGCTCATGTATCAAATAATTTTCACAATAACAAATTTCAAGCATGTTATAATAAAATACGCCATATCAATATTGGTTTTAAATCGGAGCTATCATTAAATAGAGTAGTATGAAAGTGCAATAATCGATAATCACAACTTATTATATTTAGCAAAACATATTTCTTTATATTAAATGTAACTTAATGAAATAATTCATCCCATTTTTTTCATTTACTTCAATCTCAATGTACACAAGTCTGTAGATGTGTGCAAATGTACTACAGTACTATCATTTAATGGTCAAATATTGACAATGATGTCAATTGACATTAATAGCATATCAAAACCCCTCTTGCAAGAAGATAGGACTAAAACTGTGAGTGCACATGGATTGTGTGACCTTTCTTCAAATTACTCCTCCACCCAATTCTCTCCACTATTGTTTTATTACTTCCTTATATACGCACACCACACAATCACATATGAAATGGAGCAATTTTTTTTTTTCTTTTTGGATTCATTCTAAGAACATGGCCAGACATTCATAATCCTCAAATCTCCCAAGGCCATTGTTTGTCGAACTTGTGTTTGCACCAAGTTATCTTTATTGTATCAAATGTTAACATTAGTTGTAATACTGAATCTGATACACCTAGATTTCTTTCTTTGTTCTTAATTTCAATTTTTTTGCTTATTCCCCAAATATTCTTTTCTATTAATCAAACTTTTATCACTTTCACAAATTTTCAATTTCGGATCCAAGAAAGTTCGGTTTTGCGTGGGCTACGTGCTGTTACGCCACACGTAAGGCGGACCATCGCTACTTGGCGAATTAGAATGTGATTTGGCCGATTACAAATACGCTTTTGGAGCTTTGAGGAGAATAGAGAGTGTCATGGCAAACTTATATTTTTATATTTTTTAGTTGATATTGGGGTTTGAAACAGTGGGAGTATTTTATCATTTCATGTTGTTTTTTGGGTGGCTAATGACCAATGATAGAAAGTGGAAAATTTAGAGTTTATGGCTTCAAATTGGTTGAAGAAAATAATCGTTTTGTAATAATTCTATTTCTGATACAAAAGATCGTCTACAAGACGCAATTGTAGAGCATACTCTCGTTATATTACAAATTTGAACTCTAGAGGGTAGAGACTCGTGCTGATAACGTGTTATAAAACTAGAGAGAAAAGACTGATAATAGAAAAAAATGTTTCTCTTAGGTACGATTTTCATTATAACTAAAGCTCATATTTATAGGAAACTTCTGATGGCACAACCGTAATAATACAATTACATCGGTTACAAAATAGTCATTCACATATATTATTTTATAACAAATAATTCATAACACATATATATATTATTTTGTTGTTATTTACTTATTATTATTTTATTATCCCGAACAGCAATAAGACTATCTTTATCCCCAACTCAATGTAATAATTAAAAAATAATTTTCTCTTCTCCATCTAGAAAACTCAACTTTATGGACGATCTATACATTTATCTATAGAGAAGAGATCATATGAGAATGTGATGGGACAAAGATGTCACCCGGGCTCCCTCGACTCGGACGGCCACCGTACCTACAAGAACCCAAAGCCTGGACCCCGGGAGGGGTCCCCAGCTTTGGGCCTCCGATGCTTAAGTCAGTACAGGATCCATATGAGAGGGCATAGTGAGAGAGAGAGTGTAGAGAGAGGAGGTGTAGTAAGGGAATGAGTAAAGGATGTGTGAAATGAGTACCTTACCCCCCTTTTATAGGGGGAGTATACCTTATATTCCAAATTGGACTTGACCTAAGTTGGGCTTTACCCATATTATCATATCAAGTATCTTAGCCCATGTATGGGAGTATTCTTCAATATATATTCATAAAAACCGGTCGGGTATGACATGCTATATCAGATACTACAGGTCGAGCCGACAGTACTAGTTGTGGCTATATCATCTAGTCCCCCCCCCCC
>CACSLK010027842.1:2751221-2762501 GCA_902706635.1 Striga hermonthica
GGACATGTATCAAATATTTATTAAAATATTCATTAAGATTGAAGAATATTTTTAATTTATAATTTAAGCCGTAGAAAATATACTTTTTATTTTATTTATAATCATATTATTTGTCAAACTATTTATCACATAGTATTAATATACTACACATTTTGCTCTATTCATAATTTTTAGTAAAAATATATATCATGTTTATTATAAATATTTTTATAAGTGTATTTTAACTTTAATAAAATATATACATTAGAATATAAAAAAAAAAAAGATAAATCTAGTGATTTATAAAAAGCACAAGTGTGAGAAACTTAAAATTATGAAGCGTCATCTTGTAGTCGGCCGCAAAAGCTTCCTCTTTCTCCATGTCGAACATGTAGTACTTCACGACTGTGAATCCGGCTGCACCAAAATTTTCCACAATCCTGGCCGTGAAAGCAAGCAAAGCCGGGCTGAATTTTTTAGAGGCGATCATGGCTGCGGGAGATTTTTGAGTTTTTTGTTTCGGATGAAAATAGAAATCGCGTAAACTAGTTTATTTAACGGTGAAAGTAGGAGCTAATAAGTGAGTTTTAACGGCGTGTGTTAGCCGGTAAATGACAACGAATTTTTGGTTTGTTAGATTAGTTGTGAGGCAGTAGGTGAGGAATCTTTAGGTTAATTTAAAAAAAATATTGATTTAAATTTTAAGTAATAGTCAATTAAGTTACTTAAGTAGCATTAGTTAAATACTAGTACAACACTCCTGTACTATACGGGTGCTTGTTAATTTTTTTCTTAAAATTTAATATTAATAAAGTTATATATAATTTTAATACTATTTAAAAATATTATTATTATATATTTTCAAAAGACATTTATTACTTGTGCGACTTATTGTGTTATATTATAATAAGTTTTTTAACTTATCTATTAATATATAATAAGGATTAACTTAATTCACTTTTATAAACACTTTCCCGCCAATTTCATTAATTATTGTCTAAAAATAGTAAATTAACAAAAATCAATGTAATTAATGTACATAATCTTTTTAGTCAAATATTTATGGTTATTACCTTTATTAGTTAATTTAAATTTAGGATGATTTAGTTTTATGGAAACAAATATGTGGGTATTATAGAAACTTTTGAAATCCTTAGTTAAAATATATAGACTTGATTGAACAATTATAGAGAATTAATCGTTAGTCTTTATATCTATATTATATTTCTGGTATTGAGTAAAACATAATAAAATAATACTTATATTATTTTTCATTCATCTTTTTTGTTGGCATAGTACAATTGCAAGATTATCTTTTTAAAAGTAATTATTTTTATAAATATGTTTTACAAAAGATACAACCAAAATTCCAAATCTCTGTTAAAACATAACAAAACAAAATTGTTCTCAATTTTTGGAATGAATTTGGCATAAAAAATGAGAACGATTGACAAAAAAAAAATAAAAAAAAATACTCCAAATCTACACTTTAACTTTAAGGTAATAATTTTCCTTATACTCGATATAAAATTAAACTTCACCAGATAATCCTATCTTTAGTATCTACCACAATATTACATATTTTCACTATAGTTTTTTTTCATGGTGGTAACATTCCGAAAATCAACAAAAAAAGAAGGAATGAGGTGTCTATGCAATTTACAATTACCAAGTGGAGAACAATCTTGGTAAGAATTAAGAAAAAATCATGGTAACCATTCGAGCTGACGAAATTAGGAATATTATCCGTGAACGTATTGAACAATACAATAGAGAAGTCAAGATTGTAAATACCGGTACCGTACTTCAAGTAGGCGATGGTATTGCTCGTATTCACGGTCTTGATGAAGTAATGGCGGGTGAATTGATTGAATTTGAAGAAGGTACAATAGGCATTGCTCTTAATTTGGAATCAAATAATGTTGGTGTTGTATTAATGGGTGGTGGTTTGATGATACAAGAAGGAAGCTCTGTAAAAGCAACAGGAAGAAATAATTTTGCATGGTAAAACAAAGAACTTTTTAATAATGTATGATTTTTCATGATTATCATTTTACATTACCTAACAAATGTTCTATGTATTATAACTTATTGATTAATAGCCTTCAATTATAAATTTTACCAAAATAAATACAGCCCGTGCATCGCACGGGGTACGTACTAGTAACATATAACTACTTTAAACATGAATATATTAATTGAGAAATAATTTTATTTTTCTAATTGATATTAATAAATAATTTTATTATATTTATACATATAAATATAATTTATGTACTTTATACATACAATATGAATGTCAATTCGAAAGTCATCAAAAAATGATTAATTTGATATATTATATATGTAAAACCGATAAGAAATTCAAAAGTTATCAACTTTTAAAATACATTTACAATTCAATGGTTTATAATAAGAAATGATATTAAAATACAATTAATAAATCTAAAATGATCATAAGTAATCAACATACTTATTGTAATCCAAACCTAATTATTTTTAATTAGAATTAAATTAAAATTTATCCAAGCCAAATGATGAAGCATGAAATATTGACACATAGGATCCTGAAGCATGCGAGCCTGCCACTTAGGCTTAGCATATTCGGGAATTATATATAGGGGGATTAGTCAATTAAATACTTAAACTAGTACGTATCTCGTACGATGCACGGAGGAGCTCATATTTTACACTCTATTAACCTCTCTTTACACGATACTTTTTATTTAAGTAATATTATTATATCTTAAATAATAGACATCTAACACACATTGCACAAAAATTGGTATATAATATGGTTAAATCACCATTTAACCCAATTTATTTATTTTTTTCAGTGGTATCCTATGTTGTATACAAATTATTCTTTTTTACCGAGTAACGAATTGAAAGATTCGTTCCCCGGGTCGATCTCACGAGGAAGGCTGTTCGGAATTTAATTATGATATCGATAACACATAAAAGCAAAGAAAATCCTAAACATACTAATCAGATAAGGGGGATGAATAATTATCAACTAAGAAATAAATAACAATGCAAAAAATTTAAATCTACCTAAGAGTATGGATGACACGAAGATGGAGAAGCTAGAGAATCGGGGATAATTAATTCAAGTTTTAGCAAAGTCGGGCATTCAATTGTTCAGTTCAAGATTGACACTCTTGCTTATACATCTAGAGGTTCGCTCCCAATAACTTTTCATAACAAGGGATTGAACATAAACGTACAAGCTCGAGCATACAATACGAGTCAACTATCCCAATCCCAATAACTTTTCGTAACAAGGGACGGGTCATCGACTCGCACGTATTTCAACCGAAAACCTATAGACTATTCAATTACGAAATCATCTACCTCATGTGAGTCTATTTCTACGACTTCTCCCCTTTCGGTTCTGAAAGTCGCTAATTTAACTAGAAGAGTATTAATCGACTAATCACATAGAATCAACAAAACCCTAACTCGACTAATCAATATTCAATTATTTCTAATTGCAAGATCGAAGTGTCACTCTTCGATTATATCAACAAATCAAGCATGAATTCATTAATTCCTAATCAATTCAACCCACACAAGCATGAACAAATCAAAGCCCGACAAATGCATGTTAAACAAGAACAATCATCCCCTATCCCTAGCAATCAGATTCAGCTACGTAAAATCGATTCAACACAATCAACCATTCTCTCCAAATCAAGCATTTTCAGGAATTGAATAAAAAGAGAAACTTACAATTAATCCCAAGTTCAAGTGTTGAATTCCAAATACAAGCTTAATCCCTAATTATTAACAAGAAGAAAAAAAAAGGGAAAAGAAGGGTGAAGAGAAGAGGAGAAGAGAGGAAGAGAAAAAAGAAGGAGGAAGAACAATGGAGGGAGGAGTCAATTTTTGGAGTTAGGGTTCCTCCCCCATCGAGCACCCTCCTCTCCTCTCTTCTATGGTGAAAAAGATGATAAAAAACCAAGTTTTTGGGTCTTGGGTTCGATCTAATATCATTTCCCCATTCAAAATCCATGAAAATCGCGTCAGTTACAAAACAGGCCTTAGCGCCGCTAAGGGGTTAGCGGCGCTAAGCCTTCTTAGCTGGTTGCATCTGTCCCGCTTAGCTTCCAAAACCCCGCTAACCACACAGGCCTTAGCGGCGCTAAGGCCTTAGCGGCGCTAAGGTCCCCGGGCAGCTTTGCATGACTTCACGGTTTGGGCTCGTTCGGGCTCGTCTGGTATCGGAATTCAATTCCGCTTTTTCCTACGCGTCGCTAACGAGCTCCTCTATTCAATTATGCTCTTGAAACCAATTTTTAGGGAAGAGAAACTTTGCCTAAAGCTCCTGACCTACACACCAAAAACAAAGAAAAACCGGAAAAACACACGGAAAACACAAGAAAAACCGAAATAGATCAAATCACACAATAAACTACAAAAACGAATAATACCAACAAAAAGACTCAATATTGGGGAAAAAGAAAGACAAAAGGACAACGAAAAACACAACAAAAATGGGACAAACATCCTATATACGATATATATGTTCCTAATATTTCTCAACATGTAAACTTAATTGTTGTATACCTGTCATTTTTTATCAACAAAGGTTTATGTAAATCTATCATGTAGTTTTATTCAATGTCCAACATTTGTCAAATTACTGATCAAGTTAGAAGATAAATCTAAATATTATCCAATTCAAGTAAATACCTCCCTTTTTTTAAAGTAATAGATTTTAAATATTTTTTGAATTCTATATATCATTTTTTATATTTACGAAGGTAAAAGAATTTTGAAATTAAGATATATATTTAAATAAAAATATATATTAAATTATAATTAATCAAAAACAATTTAAAAAATATTTATAATAAGAAATCTTATACTATTTAAATGAGTTTAATATCTTATAGCGTGGTAATATTAAAGGGGACTTGATATTATATAGAACAATATTTGTTTTAATCGGCCCAAATAACGCCGACACATTACATTACTTATACTAAGCCCATTAAAATTGAAATTTTATTAGCCCAAGACTGAATTTCCATCAACCATAAAAGAGGATCCGACGGTTGATTTGAGGGTTAGTATAAAACCCAATAAAATCGGAACTATCGGGCAAGAGCTTGCTCTCCTAATTTCGCCGCAAACATTTTTTTTTCGTTCATCTTTTTCATTTTTTTTTCTGTTCGAAATTTATTGTTTTTTTACAAAACCTGAAAATTAATTTCACTTTTAGGTTTGTTAGAGAGATTTATTGTATAAATTTTGTTCGAATACATGTATTTTGTCATATCAATCTTAGGTTGTTCTTCACATTTTTTTTAAACCTGCTCGAGTGAAGATTAGAATTCAGTTAAAATCTTTAAGTTTTTGATCGATTTTGTATTATTGTTTAACGATTATTATGATTCTTTAAAAACAATCATTTGTTTCTTTGCCTGGAAACAAAATTTTGTTTATTATCTTTTAGTTTTTTTATATGTTAGGGATTTTTATTTTTGCTTTATTGGGTTTTTAAGATTCTTCAATATTAGGTTTTTTTTTTTTGTTCGGTTTAGGAATTTTTTTGTTCGATTTGCTCGGATTTTTTTGTTAAAAAACTATTGTTCAATTTGAAATCTCTCAACAATTTCGATTTTCCAGATTTAATTAACATATTTTGGTAAGATTTTTTTGTACGGATTGCTTGGATTTTTTTGTTAAAAATTTGTTGCAGATTTGAATTTTTTCCAAAAAATTCACGTGACCGCGATTTTTTAGTGTAGTAACAGCTCATATGGATTGGATTTTAATTAATGTTGTCTGTGGAAAAAAAAAAAGAAGAAGAAGAAGAAGAAGTTGCCATATGTATAAAGCATTTAATGGAGAAAGTGGTTTGACCAAAAACTTAGTTGTCATATTTTAAAAATTTTAAAATGGTAAATCTGTTTATAAATATACAGATTAGTTAAATAAAATAATAAATCAAAAATTCTATAGAGTAATCAGATGGTTTTCTTATGGAGTCATCCATCACTTAATGTATTGACACATGTCCAAAGTATTTTTATTGTAGGACACATGTCAATACATTATTGGTGAATAAGTGTGGATGACTCCATAAGTCGAGTCATTCGATAGTTCCATAGTAGAACTGAATAATAAATTAGGCTACAATAATACATAACTCAATTAATCGATCTTATACAAAATCTCATGTCACATTATTAGACTTAACTTAAAGAACAGAAAAAATAAATAAATAAAATAAAAAATCAACCCTTTACGGCCTCACACAATTCAAGGGTGAGCGTGAGTTGGTACGGTTCGAAGATTGATAAATCTCTGTAACCGTACCAAATTTCAGAGATCCCAAAATTCGATTTCCGGAACCGTACCAAAAAGTCGGTTCGGTAAAATTTTTATTTTTCGGTTCGGTTCAGTTCGGTATTCGATACTATTGGGGCGGTTCGGTTCGGTATGGTTTGGTTCGGATTTTCGTTAATTTCTTATTTTTTTTAAAAAAAAAAAATTGAATGACTACCTAGTTATATTTTAATTTTTATATGCTTTAAAGAAACAACATTCATCAATAATTCATTATATTGAAGATTTTATTTTGAAATCAATTTTAGAAGTAACTCTAAGTTTTAGTTATTTAATTTTTATATGTTTTTATAAAACCAACATTCATCAATATTTCCTCATATTAAAGAATTTATTTTAAAATCAACTTTACAAGTAACTCTAGATTTTAGTTTAGACTAAATTTATACAACTAATATTGAAATTTTAAAATTCAAACAAAATATAATATTTTTTATTTAAAAAATATTCTCTAACCTTTCATATTATTTTAAATAATTATTTTATAATAGAAAAAATTTAATTGTAGCTCAATTATTACTAAGCATGAAATTTAAGTGAGGTTGATATTTATTACTATATTATATAGAATCAAAGTCGACATAATATTAATAACACATCTAATATTATAATTCGGTTCTTCAGTTGGTACGATATGGGACAGTTCGGTTCTCGATACGGATATTTGTGAAATCTCAAGAACCATACCAATTGTTTTTTCGGTTCGGTTCGGTTCGGTTCGAAAAAAGTAAAACGATCAACGGTTATTTTTCAGTTCGAAGTGATTTCAGTTTGGTTTTTGGAACGGTTCGGAATTCTCCGAGTCCCATGCTCAGCAGATGTACTGACAAAATTGCAGTTAAAGCCTAGTTTTTTTTTTTTTTTGGCCAATGCACCATACATGTAATTACTACCTATAAATGTTTTTGCGCTGATCACAATAATTCCACCATTTTTTTTTAATATGGCCCCTTGCTTGTTTCTTTTTGACTGCACTATAAATTTAATCAAAACGGTGAAACCGAAAAAAAAAAAAAACCATTTTTTTTTTCCCTTTCTTCCTTATTTCTTTATTTCTTTCTGATTAGAACAACGTTATTTTTCATTCCGCTTTTTCTGTTTTTTATCGGTGAATACCGAACTGTATTTTCAGTAACCGAAAATTAATTACCGAATTCTAGTTGATTAGGTTTCGGTTCCTATTTTAGTGTTATCGCACATATCGATTCGGTATTAGTTTTTCTTATCAGTTCGGTGACTGAACCAATACTAGCCTGTTAATGTATAAAAATATTATCAGCAATGTTACCGAACATGTCGCTTGTTTGACCACTTTATGGACTGAGAGCAGTTTAAAGATCGACCTAGACTTGGTCGAACACAAGAGCCTCTAGGTCGATCTTTAAACTGCTCTCAGTCCATAAAGTGGTCGAACAAGCGACCATTTACTCGACAAGCTAATTTTCGATCAGATCCTTCGTGGACCTCAAACCGACCTGTTTTTCCTCTTGTTTCGAATCCTACGCAAACCGCCTTCTAGTTCAAAGACTCTTATCTCTATGACGTCTTACAAAATTCTGATAAGTTAAAGTGTTAAATAAATTGAATACCCGATTTTTTTTAAAAAAAAATATCAAAATAAATATGTCATAAGTTTTAGGGCATATTTAGTATATTTAATTAAATAACTAATTTATAGCTGGTAAATTGATTGATGTCTTAAGTCTATTTGCAAAAAACTAGTCAATATAAAAAACGGTTGGATGAGTGAGGTGAAATAAAAAATTCAAATTCTTTTTTCATTAGATAAAAAAAGCTACCTAATTTCTATAAACAAGCTTGGGATTTTTAAAAGTTTATGTGCAGGCTCGTATGCTTCAAAATCCCATGTGACAAAAATACATGCTTCATTATTAGGAGTGGCAGACTCGCATGTTTCGGAATCCTATGTGGCAAAATTATATATTTCGTTATTAGGTTTGGTAGATTTTAATTTACTTCAAATCCAAAAATAATTAGGTCTGTATTATCCATAATTATATTGATTATTTATGGTCATGTTACCTGTATTAATTGAATTTTAATATCATTTCTTATTATAACTATTAATTGTAAATGTATTTTAAAAGTTAATAAATTTTGTATTTTTTTTATCAATTTTACATATATAATATATCAATTTACTTATCTCTTGATGAGCTTCGATTTAACATACATATTGTATACATAAGAAAACTAAATTATATTATCTTTAATAATAATATTTTTTTTAATATTAGTTTAAAAAATTAAATTATTAATCACTTGATATATTTATATTTCAAGTAGTTATATGTGTTGATGGACGTCTCCGATCAACGGTTAATCAGTTTTCGGGTGAAGTTTAATTAATGGAAGAGAAAACAGGGCAAGACGAAAATTTTATTATCGCGAGGATTAGTTCGGCTTTCGACAGTTGTGGTCGGCCTTTTTGCTAAGATTACAAAGAGGATATTGTATTTTTAGAGTGAGAAATACAAATACTATTTTCAAAATGAATTCAGCTAGCTTTTCTAAGATGACATGAATGAGCTATTTATACTACTCTCCACTGAACACTATTAGGACACTGTTCACGCCGTCCCGCTGTACAGTGGGAGGGAATGACAGACTCTGTCATACATTAAATGCAGTCAGAATTTTAGTCATGATGACCCATGCAGCATTAAATGCCAGCATGGGGTGCATTAAATGCTGTCAAGTCTAGGCATAGACTCTTTCCTCTTTGACGTTAACCAGCTTGTACGAAACGTCCCATCGGCGCATTTTCGTCCCACGTCTCCTACTGACTCTCTGACCGGCCTTCACCAACGGCCCCTTCCTACTCGACCTCGGGTCCATCCGTCGATCAACACTTGCCCCCATTTGGCCCTCGCCTTTGTGGGGTCATTCGTGATAATCCACGCCATTCCTACTCGGCACCTTGACTCGTACCCGTCCACTTGACTATTGATGATCCCATTTCTATTTTGATGATTCAACTCGGGGCCGAGTTGGTCCTCGTCCTCGGCTGGCCTGTTCCCATCCCCTCCTGGTTAGGTGGGTAATTGAGAGTCAACTCGGGTATCAACAATATGATATAAGTTATAAAAATTAAAGTAATATAATACGTGTAAGTCGCACAAGTAACAAATGTCATTCTAAGATATATAATAATATATATTTTTGTAAAAATGTAAATCATATTTAGAATAATTTTTCTCGTTAAATTTAAAATTTAAGAATAATTTTTTTACAAGTACCCGTATAATACACGAGTGTTGTACTAGTTTATTTGAATACAATAAAATTATTAGTTGTTTAAAACAAGTTAGAAGATAATTTGTGATGCTTACCAAATACATTTTTAAAAAATTTAAATATTCCAAATTTAACTGAAATTCATAAAATATTTTTAAAATCTATATATATATAAAAGCAGAGCAGCTCACAAAAAAATTGTTTTCCCTCCAAAACTTCATTTAATAGATTGACTTAAATTTTGTCAAAATTTATGCATGATATATATCATTAAAACAACAAGAAAAATATTTGTTACCTATAAATAATTGTATTGGAATTTGCACTCCAATTTCTCTTTGTTAAATAAATGCTTCAACTACATCTATTACCATGAAATAAATATTGTTAGTTTCTATGTATTATTTAACATTCAAACAATATCATAAATAATTACTTATTTTAGTCATAATCAGTTATTGTGAATATGCATTCCATTTTCCATTAAATATTTTTTTCTTTGTGAGTGACATAATTTTTTGTTATAAATAACATTTAAAATTATACGTAATTTTTTTTTATGAATTCTAATTTCAATTAATATCCCACTTATTATTTCTCACTCTTCCCATTTGTGAGTATGAGTTCATTTTCTTATATATTATATTTTTTAACAAATTATTAATCTCATTTAATTAACCAACAAAATAAATTTAAAGTATTTTATTTATCTAAAATCATTTTTTTTTTTTTATTTGTTTGGAACATCAAACACAATATTATTTTTTTGGTTATATTGAAAATTTTCAAGGTAAAATAGAAAAACTCATAACTAATATGATATCTACATGTAATATAATAAAAATAAATATTTTATATAATTTTTATTTTGGTATCAATATTGTATATATATATATATAGAAGCTTTTAAATTTTATATGTGAATTTACGATTTTGTGTCGTTTATTTTGACACACAAATGTTTAAATGTTTATATATAATACAGTAGAACCATGTTACATTTGACACATATACTCTCTTATGATGGAATTTACGTACAAGTTAAGAAAATATGTAATTATCTCTTATTAATCTAGCTTATATTATTTTATATATTTATGTTATATATATATATACATACATATATATATATATATATAAGTGGAGAAGCTTGGAGGAAATATTTTTCCCTCCAAAACTAAATATTAATACATTAAAATAAATATTATTATTTTCAATGCATGATTTAACAATTAAAAAAACAAATTGTTACACAAAAACAACTAATCTGTATTCATGTTTGTATTAGAAATTACACTCCAACTTCCCTTGGCTAAATAAATACCTCAACAACATATATTAAGATGAAATAAATATTGTTATTTTTTATGTATTATTAACATTCAAACAATATCATAATTATTTGTTACAAATAAATACTTTTTCTGTCATGATCAATTAATGTAAACATGCATTACGAACTTGCATTAAATATTTTGTTCTTCGAGAGTGATATAATTATTTGTTATAAATAATATTTAATCTTATACATAATTATTTATTATGAATTATAAATTTCAATATCCTTCTTATTATTTGTCTCTTTCCATTTGTGAGTATGAGTTCCTCTTATTATATATTATATTTTTTTTTATAAAAATAAATTATCAATATCATTTAATTAAACATTTAAATAAATTTTAAACT
>CACSLK010027842.1:2781308-2793285 GCA_902706635.1 Striga hermonthica
ACAAACACGAATAAAACACGAAGCAAAACACAGCAAAAAGACGCACATAACGAACTAAAGAGAGAAACGGAAAAATCACAGAATTGGACCAAATAAACTACGAAAAATCCTATAAGTGGGGAAAATAAAGAGAAAATAAAGCGAAAATAAAGACACAAAAATGGGACAAACAGGGGCAATAGTTCATTTGCCATTGGTGATTGGAATTACATCTGTGCAGAATCTGAGAAATCTGGAGGAATTCATAGAAGCCCAGCCAGTTTTCAAGCTTCAACTTCTTCATTGAGGAAATGGAAATAAAAGAGATAAGAATGAATGGCTATCCATATACCTGGTGCAACAACATGGCTAATTTAGAGCTAATAGAGGAGCAGTTAGACAGAGCTTTTGGCTCTCATGACTGGTATCATGTTTATCCTAATGCCACAGTGACAAACATTCTGAGAAGCTCCTCAGATCACTCAGCTCTGCTCTTAGATATGGGATTGCCAAAGGATAAAAAGCAAACAAGATTCCACTTTGACAAGAGGTGGATTGGTAGAGAAGGTGTTGAAGAAATTGTCAGACATGCTTGGAAAATTCCAGTTACAGGCACTCTTTTATTCCAGCTTAAAGAGAAAATCAAGCACACTAGGATTACCCTACTCATCTAGAGTTCTTGATTTCAATCTCAAAACCAAGCACTGATAGTTGAACTGACTTAGAAGATGGAAATCCTAAACAGAGATAAATCTGGTGACAAGTGGGACAGCTGAGAATCTACAAAAAGAGCTTTGAACAAAGCCCATTTGCAAGAAGATCTTTTTTGGCAACAAAAATCCAGATTGAGATGGCTCAGAGAAGGGGATGCAAATACAGGTTTTTTCAATAGAGATAGTTTCTTATTATTGCCATGTGTTTTTTTCTCATTGGTTCTCCTTTTATTAATTTTTTACTTAATGATGTAGACTGCAGGTTTTCGAATGATTATTTTGGACTTTGGGAGATGTTCACGTGTAGCAAATTTTTTTCTTATTGTTTTATTATTGTTTCTTTAGCCTCTTTCTTTCTTTTCTATTAATAGCAGATGTAATATTTTCTTTACTTTTACTTGTTTACTGCAACTCTACAATTGTGTAAGTTCTTCTTCTTCTTCATCTCTTGCTTGCATTTAATTTTTTTGGTTCCTTCTTGTTCAGCCTACCTTTTTATGTTTTTCATGGTTGGCGGCTTCTGAGGTTTGCTATTGGTGTTCATTTAATGTGCTTTTTATTGTGCTTTATGTTTTCAAATTTGTTTTCAAAATTAACCTCAGCAGTTATTCTTTTCTTAAAGTTCTTTATATTCATTTAATGTACTGCTTTAAGTATTTAATGTGTCTGTTTATTTGATGTGCTTTTACTTATGTTTACTGTTTTAGGTAAAGGGTTCTCTTTTCCTTTGCATCATTATAATTGTTTAAGTGCATTTACTTTTTCTTTCTGTTTATTTACACCTTTTCCTCTTACTATTGGTTCATGTGCTTTGGTATTTTTTCTCTTTGCATGTTTTAGAGTGTAAATGTTGTGCTTTCGGAGGAATGTTTGTGACTTTTTATTGTCATGTTTAGGACCTTTCCTTTCTCTTATGTCGTTTATGGAAGATCTGATTAATCGTCCAGTTCATTTTGTCTTCCTTTGCATTTGTTGTTATTTCAAATTTGTTTGGTGGCTGTAACCTTTTCTTGTTTGTATTTTATATACATTTGTTTAAAGTCTATTTACATTCATTGGTGTTTTTCCTTTATTCATGCGTGTTTACTTTTCCTTTTGCTGTAGATGTGCTCAACTGTTGTGCAACAAATAAATCTCGAATTGCACCTACTGAATTCTGCATTCAATAATCAGGTTATTCTACAAAACATTCTGCTTATTGAAAAAAAAGATAGCTTCTATTTCAAATTGTTGCTGAATCTAAATCTATTTAGCTTTCCTTTTCGTTGTATGATGAGGAGAAAAAGAAAATATGTAGAGATTGTCCTGCCAATGGGTGAGGATCTCCTTGCTAAAAAACAATATGAGAAGAAGCAATAAGAAAGTGGAGATTAAAAAAAATGAAAAGGAACTTTAAAGCCAATCAAACAACTAATATGAACATTCAAGACACTGTTGTATTGCCTGATATCAGTGTTCCAACTTTAGCTGCATTTACAAAACAAGATAGAGAAAAAGCAATTGGCAAATGGAAAGTGAAGAAAGATAGGTCTGAATCTGCTCCCACTTCTCTCACAGTTCTTAGTCGTTGTAATGTGGTTAGACAACAATTCACGCTTGAACCTATTCCTACAGTTCAAACATCTGGTTTATATGATTCTTGTGCAGAGTCCAGTAATGCAGTCAATCTTAGAAAAAGGGTGAATGAAACATTTAAGTGACATGCATGGTGAAAAAACTAATTGCAATAAAACTAAAGAAAAACGTTTAAAAGATGGTAGAACCAGACTAAATCTGTTCCTCTAGCACCTGCAGTTCTGAGAGATGTGTCTAACTGTCCACATTGTTTTTCAAAGAAATTTGAATATGAAACATATATCTTGTGTTGTTTGGATGGAGATGTGTGTTTGGCAGCTAATGATGCTCATCCTATATTTCAAGAACTTTACACATCTTCGTCACTAGAAGCAAACTAGTTCAGAACTTTTATTCGAACAATCAATAATCATTTTGCTTTCACTTCCATGGGGGTCCACTATGATAAAGCTCTCAGTAAACGTGATAATGGAATTTACACATTCAGAGTGCAAGGTCAGATATACCATTTTATAGATGATTTCTTTGAATCTAAAAATCTTCAGTTATATTTTCATGACACCGACACTGAAGTTTCAAAAAGGTTGGAGGCATGTCCTAGATTGACTGAATCATTAATTGAAAAGATCCTTACAGGTTTTGAACATAATCAGTATGTAAAATTCTTAAGAAGACTTAAAGATGTACCTAATTTAAATGAATGTCAAATTATATTAAAATTTTGCCAAATGTTGATCAAAGATTTTTTAATCAACCAGAAGTTTCACAAGTGGCTGCATTGTGGGTTGAGGATGAAGATAATGGTCAAACAAATGAACGAAATATAATTGTGCATTCACATGGAGGTCATTCTTACAACATAAGTTATTATTATGGTTGTTATGACCCTTTGCAATATCCTCTACGTTTTCCATTGGGAGAAGTTGGGTGGTACCAAGGTGTAAAGAAAAAAAGTAGCTTGCATGATAACAATGCGCAAGGTTCAGTTATAGATGTTGCTTTTCATTTAGCGATGGACTTAAATGAAATATTAAGCGCAGAGTTAGCTGGTTAGTAATATATGTCTAATCTTTTCAGTTCACTTTATTTCTTATCTATTCTGCTTAGTGATGAGTGTTTTCACCATTTTCATTCTCTATTTTTTTTCCATTCATCTGCAGCTAAATCTATCCCACCAGATGATTTGAACTTTGTGTCGATTAGAGCGTACTATTCATACAAATTGCAAATTAGAGAAAATGACAAATCATTTTTATTGAGGTCTGGTAGACTTTTACAACAATATATAGTTGATATGTACGTTAAATTAGAATCACAACGTCTAGATTTTTTGAGACTTCAGCAGCAAGAAATTAGAAATGAATATTTACAAGGAATCCAAGATGCATTAAGTTTAGGAGAAACTGAGGGTTCTAAAATAGGACAAAGAGTTTTCTTACCGACAAGTTTTATTGGAGGTCCAAGAAATATGAAAAGACGTTATATTGATGCGATGACTTTAGTACAAAAGTTTGGTAAGCCAGACATTTTTCCAACCATAACTTGTAATCCAAACTGGCCTGAAATAAAAAATCTTTTATTGCGATATGAAGAAATGCAAAATAGACCAGATTTGGTTGCGAGAGCTTTCAATGCTAAGTTAACGAAATTAAAAGATCATATTTAAATAAAAAAATATTTTTGGTGAGGTGGTTGCATACACCTATGTTATTGAATTCCAAAAAAGAGGGTTGCCCCATGCACATTTTCTTATCATTTTACATCCGCAATTTAAACTTTTTAGAACTGAGGAATTTGATCAAATTGTGTACGCTGAAATACTAGATAAACTTTCTCATCCTCATTTGTATGCCATGGTTAAAAAATATATGATGAATGGACCTTGTGGTGCTCTAAATTTAACAAATTCTTGCATGACAAAAAAAGGGCAAATGTCGTTTCTCATACCCTAAAACATTTTGCGAAGAAACTACACAGGTTTCAGGTGCTTTTCCTCAATACCGTAGAAGAAAAAACAACATAAAGGTTAAAGTTAGAGGTCATGAATTGGATAATAGATGGGTAGTTCCTAACAATCCATATTTGCTTGCAAAGTACAATTGTCATATAAATGTTGAAATTTGCTCAACTATACATGCTGTGAAATATATTTATAAATATATATGCAAAGGTCATGATAGGATCAATTTTCACCTTTCTTCAGCCAACCCAAATGAGAGTATTAATGAGATTAGGCAATATACGTCTGCTCGGTGGGTTTCTCCTCCTGAGGCTGCTTGGAGAATATTTAGATTCTCAATAGGAGATATAAAACCTGCAGTTATTCATCTTCAATGCCATTTACCAAATTATCAGAAGAATCATTTTATTAGGATAAATTAGCAAATATTATTAGAAATCCTTTGAATGATAGAACAATGTTAACACAATTTTTTTACATGAATAGAACTGATAAATATGCTCAAGAATTAAACTTAACTTATGCTGAATTTCCTAAATATTTTGTATGGGTTACCAATGAAAAGAGATGGAAAAAGCGAGAGAGACAAGAGTCAGTTGGTAGAATAGTATCTACACATCCTTCTGAAGGCGAACGGTATTACCTTAGATTACTTTTGTTGAAAGTGCGTTGTCCAAAATCATTTGAAGATTTAAAGTTATATAATGGTATTATGGCTAAAACATTTCATGAGGCTGCATTAAATAGAGGTCTCCTAAAAGACGATGATAGTCAATATTTGCGTTTACAGGAAGCTGTACAATTTAAGATGCCCTATGAACTTAGAAGGCTTTTTGTTAACATTTTAGTTTATTCGTGTCCAAATAATCCTAGTGATTTATGGTTAAAATTTGAATTGTATATGTCTGAAGATTTTAGTCGAGAACCATCACTTACGCCTACAGAAATAAGAACAATAGTTTTGGGTCAGATTGCTTGTTTCTTGGAATCTATGGGAAAGTCAATTACTTCTTTTAATCGTGTCCCAAATGATTTGCCTAAACTAGATTCTACGCACTTAACAAGAGAATTAACAACAAAAAAAATATAACTGTCTCGATAGAAGATTTAAATACAATTCAACTATTAAATGACAGACAAAAATATGCATTTCGTTTAATTTCTACTCGTGTCTATAATAATGAACCAGGAGCATTTTTATAGATGGTCCTAGAGGAACAGGTAAATCATTTCTTTGTAGAGCTCTGTTAGCAGATATAAGATCAAAGGGATATATACCTTTAGCAACAGCTACTTCTGGTATCGCTGCTTCTATTTTACCAGGTGGTAGAACAGCACATTCCAGATTCAAAATCCCTTTAGATATAGCAAAAGCAGAACCTTGTAAAATAAGTAAACAGAGTAGTCTTGCAGTATTATTGAAGAGTGCAAAATAATTATATGGGATAAGACACCAATGGCTAAGAGATCGACAATAGAATCCTTAGATCAATTACTTAAAGATATTCTACACTCGAATGAAATATTTGGAGGAAAAGTTATAGTGTTTGGAGGCGATTTTAGACAAGTTTTACCAGTTGTTCGTAGAAGAGGAAGGACTGAAAAAATAGATGCTTGTTTAGTTAATTCACCGCTATGGCCACATCTAGAAAACATAGAACTAACAGAAAACATGCGTGCGAAGTTAGACCCTGTATTTTGTAAATATTTGTTAAGAGTTGGTGATGGAGTAGAACCGACAGATACAAATGATTTAATTCGTATACCTGCATTTATAAACACATTGTGTATGGATAATGTTAATGATATTGATAAAATGATTAATGTTGTTTATCCTGATTTATTTCAACTAACTGATGAAGTACTTCCAGTTAATCGTGCCATATTAAGTACAAGAAATAATTTTGTTGATGAAGTGAATGATGTACTGATAGATAGATTTCCAGGTGAAGCAGTTGAATATTTCAGTTTTGATGAGACTCGAAATCCTGCTCATAGAGGTCAATATGAAGATATAATTAATTTGTTAACGCTGAGTGGTATGCCACCTCATAAGTTAGTCTTGAAGAAAAATTGTCCGATAGTATTACTTCGTAATTTAGATCCAACAGAAGGGTTATGTAATGGTACAAGGTTAAGGTGTAAAAATTTAACTAAAAATATTATACATGCAGAGATAGTTGTGGGTGATTTCGCCGGCAAAGAAGTTTTTATACATAAAATACCATTAGAACCACCAAGTTATAAGCAATATCATGTGCCTTATGTTAGGACACAATTTTCTGTACGCTTATGTTTTGCAATGATGATAAACAAAGCTCAAGGACAGACTTTAGATTTAGTAGGTATTTATTTAAAAGAACCAGTCTTCTCGCATGGACAATTATATGTAGCTCTATCACGCGCGAGATTGTCATCTAATGTTACAGTTCTTATGAAACCACCATATTTTGATAAAAGAAAGGTTCGGTACACGAAAAATATTGTTTATCAGGAGATCTTGGATGCAGCAAAGCGGTAGCTCATGCATATCTAATTCTAATGTTAAACCTATATGTCTATAGTTTGTGTGCATTAGTTCAATTTTTTTATATAAACGTATAACATTATTTCACTATTTTCTCACTATCTCTTCTTTATTTGTTTCTTCTGTCCTTTTCTTGTTATTATTTCTTTTACAAAAAAGAATTGGGGGAACCGTTCCTTTTCTTTTTTCTCTTCTTTTTGTCACCTCATTATGGCTCAGGATGTCGCGGAAGTATCTCCAGATTAATGACGTTAATATTGAGACTGAAGGCTGGACAGTCATAACTCAAGTTGTTGAAAAAAGCCATGTCCAGATTGGTCGTCACGGAAAAAGAGTGCCTTTCCGAAAATATGTTCTGACAGATTCACATGTCAATTTATTATATTACTGTCGCATTTGTTTTGAAAAAATATTTCTGTAAAAAGTACCTTCAGATGCACATATAGTTTTATACATTTTCTAACAAAATTATGTTAACATTCCCCGTGCTGAAAAATATAATATAATTCATATAGAGAACCATTGTGTCTGCAACCGTGTACGGATCTGCTCAAATTCAATTCTGGGATGAACGCATCACACAGTACAAAAGATACTACGTATCAGGGGCAGGTGTTCAACCAGCAAATCCTCTATATCAGATCAGTGACTACGCTTTTACCTGGACAATTCAAATAGGTACCCTGGTGGAACAATATCCTGAAAAATTACCTCCACATCTCTCATGCAAAATACAGCTACAAGAGTATGGAAAGCTGAGAATGTTTGCAGAAACAGAAACTTTACAGAGTAAGCCTTACCTTTTTATAAACAACATGAACACAAACAAGAACAAAGAAATATTATACACCATTTGCCCTTTTCTATAAGTAACCTCTTATTAAAAAATAATCATCTACAGTCAAGTATAATTATTCTACAATTTCTGCAAATGTGATGGGTGTTGTTGTTCATGCACTGCCACGCAAAGATGTTTCGTCAACTTCAACCACTAGAGACCTTGTCATCGTTAATGCAGAGTAAAATGAAAACATCTTCTGCAGTTTATTTATTCCACAATAAAATGTACAACTAAATTTACTCTCTGCCTATCTAATTTTCTTCAACAGAAACAAATCTATTATTTTCACTTTGTGGAATGAATTTGCAAGAGAAGAAGGTGAACAATTAGCAACCACATTGGCTGCTGGTAACATAATTGTTGCAACCAGGATCAGAGTAACAACTTTTAACCGTAAGTCTTTGCTAATTGTGTCTATATTACTTCAAATCTTATCATAACAGAGTATCATATGCACATTATATAAAATTTATTCAATGTGCAGTCCTATCAATAACAACAACTAACTTAGGAACAATAATGATTAATCCTCCGATGGCAGAGGCTGTTGTTTTTAAGCAGTGGTAATAAATCACACCTATTCTGTTATATATAAATTTTTTTCCTTCAGTTTCCATTGAAACCATTTACACTTGAATATGCAGGTACATTGAACACAAAGAAGAAGTGAATCATCAACTGGAATTGAAGGTCTATGAAAACCCTGAGTTTCTGTTGCCACCACCAAATGAAACGGAAATTATTTCAGTGCGCTCGGCTTTAAAAAATTTGCAAACTGTAAGTAATAAATTCGTATGCAAAAGTAATTATGTTTATAAGAAATACCAATTCATACATTCAAAAAATATTAATCATGTCCAATATATTTAGCTAAAAACGGCATGGGTTCGAGGAAAGGCCAGTCTTGCGTATGGGCAAACGTCTTATTGGTTCACAGCTTGCTATAAATGCAAAAAAGGTTTGCGTGCCCAAGTCGGATGGATAGTCACATGCCCTAATTGTAACTCAGAAGGACCAGTCGAACCAAGGTATTAAAATAATACAACATACAAATGTTGTCTACATTTGGTTTAAAAATATCAATTATGATGTAAATAAAATGCATGTTATAGGTGTAGATTTACACTTGCTATTGAAGATAACACTGGCCTAATGCAAGCTGTTATTAGTGATCCTGAGGCCGAACAATTGCTTTCGATGACAACAGCCCAAATGAGCTTGAACAAAAATCAGGTTCACAGATTGTATAGATAATTTTTTTCCCTTAACTTTCAGAAAAGTTGAATATTAAAATTGATTTGATACAAATAAATAACTTATACAACAATGCTTCTATCAAATAATTACAACTCTTTTTTGCAAATAATATATGTTTATTAATTTTTGCCTACAGATGGAGGTTTGCATGGAGGTAGAAGCAAATTTTGAAAAAAAAAAAACCAAATTACGTGTTTCATGAGACACTACATTTCCGACTATCAAGACAAAAATGAGTCATGTTATGTTGTTGTCGTTGTGTATGTCAATGAGAAAAACGTTCAAGATATGATGCCAGTAGAGGAAAGTAACACTTTTGCTAATCCATAGAGGCTCGGCAAACAGGTTTAACATGCTATCAAACGTTGAATAACTTAAATTCTTTTCATTTTTCATTAGTTTATTTCTTTTTTTTCCCTAATATTCTTATTTTCAATCTCTGCATCAAACTGTACATATTTATTCAAAAAATTAATGGAACCACTAATACCACATATATATTAATACATGATAGATTGCCGTGGAAGAACAGCTTACACCCACTACACACGCAGTTCTAGCCTCAATGCTTGATACGCCATCACCAATTGCATCCGAGAAACAGAACAGAACGTGAGTCAAAAGATCCATAAGCTTTGATGTTTATTTGAGTGAAACAACTAATTCAGAAAAGGCTGATGATGATCACTCAGAACAAGAATCAGCAGGTGGAGCTTCAACAAAACGACAAAAAAAAATTGCATAAGGCTGCACCTACAAAACAACTTTGCTTTTGTATAGGAGCCACATTTTGGGACACCCGCAACAGCTCAAGTTCTCGTGTACAATCTGTTTTGTCAAAATCCTACCTTTTGTGTGTATGCTTTTGCTTAAGATTACCCTTAGAATTTTGCTATTAATATTAGCTAAGTTGGGATACCAATTCTGGCTTAGTAAATATTAATGTTCATTTGCTACCATATTATATATTGTAACTAAGGGTCCCTTAAACATTGCACAAGAAACTCCTATGTAATCTTTCACTCTGTTGCTACTTAATATAATCAATGTGGCTTATTATGGTATGTTCATACACAGTTTTTACAATATTCTTATTTTACATCCACTTAATTTTTTATGTTATGTTGTGCATTCTAATGTTCATGTTCAACCATATTGAATATTGTAACTAAAAATTCCTTTAACATTGCATTAGAAACTTCTATGTTATTTTCATACTATTACCGTTTAATATAATTACTGTGGCTTCTTATAATGTAATCATACATTTACAACAAAATTTGTAATACATATTCATAATAGTTGCTCTACCCTTGAGGTTACAAGCAATCAAATTTTCAACACACATTCAGAGTAATTACCCTATATTATTTGTTTAAAATGCAAATTCACTTAAACAAAAATTATATCAATCATTGTTCAAAAAATTTATGCATTAACTTTACTTCCCACAAATTTTATTATAAAATATTTTTTTGGCAAATTTTTTAAAAGAAAAAATAATCTAAAATAAAAAATTATATCAAATATTAATTAAAATTAAACATTTCTGTGTGTCATTCTATGCTAATGGAAGTTAACAAAATTTTATTTGCATCTATTAGATGACCAAACTGGCAAACTAGTATGTACCCGTGCGATGCACGGGATGGTATATTTTTGGGTTTTTTATAATATCAACATTAAATTTAATGCACTTTGTGGATACGTAACATATATAAAATGGAAAAAAAAAAACAAATTTAAAACTTCATAAATTAGTAAACACTTCTTCGTACACAACGTTTTGGGTCTGATTTGGTGGCAAGTCATCGTCATGACAGACTAATATCTTCAACCCACTTCGATTTGTGACACGGGAGGCAGTAACATATAATTGCCCATGACTGAACACCAGCTTCTTAAGCAATAAACCAACATGCGATAGCGATTGTCCCTGACTCTTGTTGATAGTCATTGTATACGATACCATAACATGAAACTGTCGTCTCTGGAATGTGAAAGGAATTCTGACATCGGAAGGAGTTATAGCCATTCTAGGAATCAACACCTTCTCGCCTTCATGATCCCTAGTGAGTATCCTACACTCAATAACATGAGCGGATAGTTTTGTCACAACCAACAGTGTCCCATTACACAAACCCATAGAATGATCCATATTCCGCAACAACATGACGGGGGTTCCAATCTTCAAATGCAACTGATGATTTGGAATTCCCGAACATTTGATACTATTCAAGAACTCGGGCGTATGGATATCAGAAAGAAAATCATTATTCGAGTCGGACTTGCAAGTAGTGTCAGAGCTCAAGTACGTGTTACCGTCTGATAAATTCAACGATGTCATGTATTCATTGACGGACTCAACAACATCAAGCGTCAGTGCTAATATTGCCATGTCCTTCAAATAACTGGGATCATCGGTTGTCTGCTTAAACATTGGATACGTGCTTTCTACAATTTGAGCAATCGGATCATCGGATGGTTGAAGCAATATATCCTCAAGTATGTCAATCATTGCACAACCATCGTTTGACCCTCCTATAGTTCCATCACCAATGCTCGCAATCCATTCAGCGAACCGAGAAACCTCTTCACGTTGCTCGGAATCTCTAAGACTCTGAAGACGCATGTTCTTTGTAAGCCTGAGAATGGTACAACTCCTCCAGACGGCGCCAATAATACAAGTCTCGCACCCCGACCGGCTAGAAACCGCCTCAAGCTCTTTCTCCTCGCCGGTTGAACGCGGAACCTACACGAAACTCCCACACCGGAGGTGTTTTCCGGTGAAGAGCCTCCAACGCTCAAGTCAGATCTTGAGAGATAATATAAGTGTGTGGAAAAATGTAAGAGTATGAGAGATTGTGTTTAAAGTGAGGATTCTCGCCCCTATTTATAAGGGTGAGCTACATGTTCTACACGCACGAGTAGGGCGAGTTCGGGCAGCTATCCTCTGCTCGTCCGTACAACCGCGCGCCTCCACTATCCTTGATGTCAGGAAACGCGTCCCATTTGTCAGAGAATGTTAGAGTTCGTTATAGCCATAAGCCGCTCTTAGAACGCCGCGTGTCCTCCCTTTCACGTGCTGGAGATTCCCTTGTGCGCTCTGCTGTTCGACCAATTCT
>CACSLK010027842.1:2795256-2807224 GCA_902706635.1 Striga hermonthica
ATCCATCTACAAATTTGGATCAACAAACCTCATTATACAAAAGGTGAACATGGATTTCATGTTAAGACAATGAATAAAACTTCTCAAACCATCTAATTAGATATGGTACTATTGATTACAAGTACATGATGATGCCACACCAAACAAATCATAGACAGAATTCTTATAGGTTAGGGAAAAATCAAGTGGAAAGTCATGTAAAAGCAATGAATGAATTAAGATTTTACAACACTATCAAAACTAATTACTTGTAGGATACCAAAAAAGAAAACAAATCCCTTTTTCTTCACAACATGAAACAAATTTATACTTTCCACTCGACTACAACAAAATACTCTAAAAAGCTAACAACAAGAAATAATCTTTTCATCCTCAGAAACAGGTATACATAACATATTTGCCAAAACAGATACATATTACAACTAACAAGCAAATGCTAAATCTAAAAAAAAGTGAATAATCATCAAATTATCAGAATGACTCAACTAACTAGAATCACTCAATTAACCAGAAACTGACAAAAATTTGAAAAAAAAAAAAGATCTTTGTTTCTTTCACATGCTGCAACAATATATTAATTTCCACTTCACTATAAAAAATTCAGAAAAAGCAAGAATTATACAGAACATAAACAATTATACAAAACACGAACAATTATAAACTATCAGCCACAGAAACAGAAACAGAAAACAGAGACAGACACAGAGCAATTGTACCTCAATGTACAATAATACAAGCAATAATAATTGAGCATCAGACACATTTCAAACTATGAGGCAAGTATTATGTACCGTATAATATAAGTTACAAGATTGGCACTGTGGCAACAAAATGTACCTAGTATTTCAGGTTTCCTAACTGAGGAAGGTGCTAAACTCTAAGCATCTACATTCAACCAAATACACAGTTACCTATCAATGCCCTAATATACACTTATAAAAAATGAAGCCCTAATATACAGTTCAAAAAACGAACCCTAACTATTTCACCAACTAACCAACATAAAAGAAGCCCTAGCAGATTGAACTGTGACATGTATATACCAATGTTTAACAAATAAATTTAAATTAAATGAATCACAAATCGTCTGCAAACATATAGGCGTTTGAATGGGAAAAAATTATGGAAGAAAAAGAAAAAAATGAACCACAAATGAGCAGATTGAACTGTGACATATATATAGCAATGTTTAACAAAAAAATTTAAATTAACTGAATTAGAACTCGTATATAAACATACCGGCGTCCGACATTGGCACAAAAAATCAATGGAAGAAAAAAATAATTGAAGCAGAAATTAGCAGATTCATGACTCGAATTTGGATTGGAGTATTTGTTGTCGCGATCCGTCGACCAAGAACAAGCAATTGCAACGATACATGCAAGTTCGCAAGAGGAGCAATTAAAAGAAAGTCAAAAAAATCAACTAAAATTCGAAGTAGAAGCAGAAAATAGGGCATTTACGGAGGAGTTGCTAGGGTTATGTTAGTATCGAGTTCGAGCAGATAGATCCAATAATCGTAAGATTTTTTGGTTTTATAAATACTAGATCTGTAAATTTGGTGACATTGAGGGGTATAATGGATATTTTGCTGCCTATTTTTTTGGACAAAGTTGGAATATGAAAGAGCGGATTAAAAAATCCGGCCAAACTGAACGGATTGAATTAACCTCACACGTCATTTAAATGTCATTGGGCCCACCTGCCAGCTAATTGACACATCATTTTTTCCTATCACTAACCTGCCTAGTAAATGAATGATTAGGTTAGTTAACCAACCTAATCCAATCCTATCTCCGCTAGTAAACGACGCCTTACTATATGTAGACGTTTTAAAACAATGGGGAACAGACATAAAAAAAAAAAAAAAACCGAAATACATGGTTTCAAACTTTTGAAATATGTTTTACCAATTAGTACGGGCACTTATTTCCATCGACAAAAAACACTTTCTTTTTAACAAATAACTAATAAGTTTCATGAATTAATTTATTGTTTAATGACATCCAATTAAGAGTCTACATTAGTCAAAACACTTGATTTCCGTTCAAATGTAATGTAATGATACAACATCTTTGACATGAAAAATAAATTAAAATGTGCACTAAAGATACAATACCATTCGATTTGGTTTCCTGTATAACTTTACATTGAATAAAAAATTAAATAATACTATACAAAAACATATATTAATCCGACCCATACAAACATAAAAACCTCATACTATAGAACTTAAATTTCATTCCAAAAAATTTACATTATGATAACATTACAATAATAATGTTACAATTCAAAAAAAAAATGAATTTTACAAAAAAAAAATAATAATTAAAATGAAAATTTTGTCATCTAAAGTGCATATATGGATATAAATTGTAACAGAAAAATGCATATTTTAGGACACGTTAGAAATGCATCTATGAGCATTCAACACCATTCTTATCGTGAAATTCCTACACAAACTTCTAAACAAATAAGCAAAATTATTTAACATTTAATTCATGCACACTTATCTTATCATAATTTAAACAACACGTGTACATTACACATCTCATCATAATTTAAACAACACGTTTAAACAACATAATAAATATAAGAGACCTAAATACTTAATATGGAATAATATTATAATATAATATTATTATTTAAATATCACTCTATAATACTAACAGAAATACATTTAAAGAGGAATACATGAACATTCCCTCAATCATTTTTAATCATATTTCTACACGGAAAAAAAAAAAAAAAAAATCTTAACATAAACAATCTTAGCATGAAGTTTCCACACAAATAAAAATTCTTAACAAACAACCCAAAATAATTTAAAATTCAATAGATAGACTTATCCTGACACAATTTCAAATTTTGAATTTTAATTTGAATTTACCGTCTCATCACTTAAATATATACAATAAAATATATTTTCTAATAATTAAATCTCATAATTATGGTATTCTTATGCATATACATATAAACATTACATAACATAAATTCTTTTAAGTAGGACACACGTGTACATGTAATACTCAAATAATCCCAAAAAAAAAAAAAACCAAATAATTTATTATCCAAAACCTTTAATCTTATCTTATCATCAAATCAAAAATTTGATGTTTATTAAACTCATATTTTAAATGATTTAATTAATATAAAACCAATTACCCCATTCCTATAAATTGCAAATGTAGGACATCACCTACCAAAACTCATTTCATACACTCAGCAATTTAATATACCAACAGAGAAATGACAAAAGCATGGGGCAACATCAAGCGAATAACAAGGACCAATAGGCATGTGATTAACTAATAGTGATTTGAATTTTTGAACGGCGTAACGAATACTTAACCTACAAGAACATCGTTGAAATTGTCTTTCATAACACTGAGGTATGATTCACAATCAAACTTACTAATCAATTTGCATTATCATTTGTTCATGCTTTTAATTTTTAATATGATCTTTATTTTTTATTTTTACAAGGTTTGAATTTTCGGACTAATAAGCGCAATAAACATCCCAAGTTTGTTTAGAATGTGATGTACATGCAATTCGGAACTATCAGGTTCAAAGTAATATTGGCATGCATAGGTCAACCATTGCACAATACAAGTTAATTTTATTCACGGTAGAACTAAACACATAAGGTACAAGGGCGACTTTCCAATTTTCTGTTTCGATTTTAGAAAATACATCACACTGTATGATATCAAGAAGATCGATGAATCAATGCTATTTGGTAATTACACACGTTTCAAGAGGTTTGACATTTACAACAGTCAACAAATAAACCTTTTAACTGAACTTCTAGAACAATCATTGTAATGTTTTATAAGAAAAATAAACAACAATATCAAAATTTTACTTTTTTAATTAGGTTAGTTTTCTTGTAGAAAAAAAAAAAAATTAGCTCACCTTCCGATGATATAATCATAACTCAAATGATGAAATGAGATATTTTCATAATCTAATCGTGTTGTGTCTACCAATTCATTGATTATTTTATAACATACAATTTATAGCATGCTCAAACATAAAATAGCTCATCACTTAGGACAAGAATGATATTGTTTAAACAGATAACAATAAGAAAATCAATATGTCCGAATATGAACTACGACAATATTATAGTAACTCTTACCTTGGAGATTTCTTGGGAGTTAATGTTCAAGACCACATTTCATTACCATATGTTAAAAAAATTGAAAAAGCTAAAAAACAAAAGATCAATTTCATATTTAAGACCATTTTAAAAAATGAATGACTTCCTTTCTGGTCTTCATAATTTTCAACTTCATATTTAAAAGATCTCGACCTATAATCGAAATATTAGACTAGATTCGTCCATAAAAACAATAAAATCGATATATAAAACCGACCTTACTTCCAATTATCGACTTTTTCGACTACAAAATTTTGGACTTCAACCGAAAATCAAAATATCAAATCAGATCCGTCTACCTTTCTCATGATATCACAACCACGTCCTATAAGGAAGTGTCAAAAAATCAAACCAATAATGTTGTATATAAAGAATTGTTCAATAATATATGATCTTATGAGTTTAATTATGTGTTTATATGTCTATTCTTATAGTCATTATCATTGCAGTATTACACAATTTATATACGACTTTGCCTTCTAAAAAGCATATAGATAATAATTTTTCCGTGCATTTACTGGTCATAGAAAACAAACATGCTGTGTATATATCTACTCTGAATAATCTATCTCCCTTCTTCCCAATTTTTATTTACGTATTCAATAATCAGCTTAAAAAGCGCCTTCTGTTCTGGAAGCGAAATACTTTTTACTTGGCCATGAATCTGAATAGGAGCTCCGTTGAATCGGTGGCGGCTCAAATCCAAGGGCTTTCCGGCGGCGACTTAACTCAGCTCCACAACTACTTGAAACAGATCGATAACACGCTCCACTCCGACCCGACTCAGCTCGCCGCTCTGCTCAATGAACTTGATCCCTCCATACATTCCCTTGGCTGCCTCTACGTTTTGTAAATATTCTTCTTTCTTACGCTAATATTCTTTTCGGCTTTTGAATTTGTTAAGAAGCGGATTGAATTAGTAGAAGCTAGGGTTTACTGCAGTTGGAATTGGCCTTCATTTCTTGTGGCGCCTGTGTGATCGCGGGGATACTGATAGCTCTTTTTTGTTTCTTGTCTTCATTTTTAATTAATATTGTGGCCTGTGTATTTGAGGTTGTTTCGTGCTTGCATTGTTTGTTGAGTAAGTGTTCACAAGGAGCTAGTTTATTTGTTATATTTGTAGCTGGTACCAGCCTACCAGGAAAATGATGTATATGGCTTTTGTTATTCAGGCTGGAGCCTTGACCTACTCCTCTTGGTCATTTGAAATTTATTTGTCGTTTACGACAGGGAGGCATTGACATCTGTGCCAGTTTCAAAAGATCAAATCGACGAGACTGTTCACTCTATAGCTAGGTTTATTAATGTCTGTGCTGCCGAGCAAATTCGTTTAGCACCAGAAAAATGTAAGCAGTCCTTTATATGCAAGTCTTATATTTTTCTCTGGTTGTACAATTCCTAAATCTTAGTTGTCTCTTGACTTGCAGTTATATGTCTTTGTAAGCGGTTAAAGGATCAAGTCATGTTGCTGGCAGACCCCATACGTGGTGTGGCTCCACTGTTGACAGCCATACGCAAGCTGCGGTCATCCACGGAACAATTAACCACTTTGCATTCTGATTTTCTTCTTCTTTGTTTATTGTCCAAGTGCTATAAAACAGGCCTTTCCATTTTGAAGGAAGAAATATTTGAGGTTGACCAGCCTCGTGACCTTTTCCTGTATTGTTATTATGGGTAAGTTTCCCCAGTTATTATGTGTGACTCCCTATTATATGCTTACTTATATTTATTCCTTTTTATTTTATGGAGATTTTGAGCCTTACTCACTCACTTTTGGGAAGTGAGATGAAATGTTCAAACTTATACATCAGGCGGATTTTTTCATATTGGCGTGTAAACAACCTCGATCCGGTTCAACGCCTCTTGAACCGTCCTTGAATCGCTAGAATGACTGTAAAACAGCGCCAGGGGTTGTCCCGGCATAGAACCTCCGACGACCAAGTTAGTATTTGTGAGTGATGTATGTATGTATAATAGCTTAGAATGTTCAGGGAGAGAGAGAGAGAGAGAGAGAGAGAGAGAGAGAGAGTAAGAGAGATGGTAATACCTCACCCCCTTATAGAGGGTCATTACTCAAGATCTTCCCGATCTACCCAAGTATTTATATTGCCCAAGATTTGTCCGATCTTGCTGCCCAAGTATTCGTGTTGCCCTAGCATTATTATTTCAAATTGTGTTCACACCACTCTGTATATGATGTGTTCACACTGTTCTACCCTCTTAGGTAGCCGTTCTTGACATATCCGAGATACAGCTCGGTCCCATCTGTTTTGGGTATTCTGCCCATAGTTTAAAATGGCGACGCCATGGCGACGCCTCGAGGCGAGGCGACCGAGGCGAGGACCATATCGCCTCGCCACTGCCTGAGGCGACCCTGTTCGCGAGGCCCTCGCTTTAGGTCGACTCGGCTCGCCTTTTCGCGTGGCGAGAGGCGCCTGTGAGGCGCGCCTCAGCTCCTTTCACAGAAATTAAAGGTGTTGTCCATTTAAAAAAAAAAAGAAAAGCGTGTGCCACTTTTTGGAAAGAGAATAAACTAATACAGATCGAGCTCTTTCTTCACTTCATCTCCTAGATCCACGAAGCAAAAGAACTTCAGTGAAAAATCCCTAAATGGCTTCTCCTCAAACTAGAACTAGGGTTTCTGCGAAAGAACTCCTTAGGCTTCTCAGATTTGAAAATTGCAGAAACCCACAATTAAGTATTCACAATTAAGTAGTCAATAGTCAAAGGTGACAGTTTTCTTTCATTTTCTTTTACTTTACACTTTTTATTTACCTTATTACTAGTATTCACAATTAAGATTAGATGCTTTTAGTAATTACAATTAAATATAATTTATGTAATTTTTTTTAGGATATTTAAGATTATTTTGGCACTTAGACTTAAATATATGATATTACTCATCATCAACATCAACATACCCAGTATATTCCCAACAGGTTGGGGTCTGGGGGGTCAGTTGTACGCAGACCTTACCCTTGTAATTATACAAGGAGGCTGTTTCCATAGCGACCCAAGGTGCGTTGCGTCGTTTGATATATTTTTTTCTAGAAACTTCACTAATAGAAGAAGCACTAGAATTTAATTAAGTCATTTTGATCTAGTCCATTATTAGCACTATGCCAGGAGAATTGTCAACAATGACTCTTCCAGCTCCATATGCAATGGACATAAAATATATGATATTACTATCTATATATATTTTTTTTAAGCTTTGATGGCATGAGTTCGCGAGGCCTCGCCATGGCAAATCGCCTCGCCTCGTGGCGAGGCTATGGGCGAATCGCCTCGCCTCACCATTCGCCATTTAAAACTATGATTCTGCCTGTTTGAGGTCTGCCTTTGAGGTCGTCCACCGACCTCTTCGATTCCAGGTCGAGTTGCCTTGATACTGTCCTAGAGTCCTAGCTCGACTTGTTTTTGTCCTCATCTCAATGACCTCTCAATGACCTGACATTATTCCAACCTGTAACTGAGCTAAAGTCCTGTCAAACCGTCCGAGCTGCTATCATGTTATATGAGCTCTAGTGGTTGGTATGATATACCATATCACATGTTACTAATTTCGACTCAAAATTCAAGCTTCATCCTTCCAGACATCGATTGCGATGCATGTAACTTTAAGTTGAATTATCAATCTTGATTGACTGGTGATCATTGTTCAATTGTTCAACTGATCATTTTGGCATCAAGTGCCATTGTTCTTGCATCTAAAGATACTGCATATACCTCGTGGAAGCTCTATATGTTTCAATTTTATCATATAATTTTCTAATGGTGAAGTGGCACACCAAAGCATCCTTTCTGTTAATTGAAAAGGGGAACATTGTGTTGGTATGTGAAGCTTTTTGATCATTCTGCGAAGAAGGTACCCTAATACATAATTGGTATTTGCTTTAACTGTAGGGGCATGATTTGCATCGGACAAAAGAAGTTCAGCAACGCTTTGGAGCTCCTACACAATGTACGCAAAATTAATCAACTTTTTTTATATCACATAATTTGTCATTATAGATATTATTGTACGTAATGATGCTGTGGCTTGCATGTTAGATTTTGTATATCGAATATTTCTTATTGCAATGATTTTTTTAGGTTGTGACAGCCCCCATGTCCATTATCAGTGCTATAGCAGTTGAAGCATACAAGAAGTACATTCTGGTTTCTCTTATTCATCTTGGACGGGTACGTGGAAGTATATCAATGTGATAGCATGGTTGTCCTCTTTATGTGTTGTTTCTATGTTAAATATCATTTATATTGTGCTGTAGAAAAGGATTTTGTTGTTGAAACCTGGACTATGCTAAAGTTATTTCTGAGCCAAACCACAACGTTGATATGACAGAATGTTCTCGCATTTAAATTCTGTGGGTCACTATTTTGTTCTGTAAAGTTAACGGAAATCTCATCCGTGATGGCAGTTCTCTACCAGTTTTCCCAAGTATACTTCTTCGGCTGCTCAAAGGAATCTTAAAAACTTTTGTCAGGTAAATTTCTAGCAACCAATTTTCCTTTATTACTGGTAATGAAATGACCATTTTCATTTGTACCTATTCTAGGTAAGTAGGTGCTATTGTTAGTAGTCCAGTTCAATGCTTGGAGAACATTCTGGACAGCAGAATATGTATTTTATATTTTGAATCAAGCATTTTCTAGAAAGATGAGGTTGACAGAAAATGAGAAATTGATTTTCAGTTAATGTAGCAAAAGTAACACATATGTTGTAAATGAGCACTTTGTAACTGTACAGTTCTTTTGGTCGTTCCTAATCATATTTTGTGCTTATTTATCATATGTTTTGCAATTCATTGTATCATGCACAGCCCTACCTTGAGCTGGTGAATGTTTATAGCACTGGAAAGGTTTCAGAGCTTGAGATGTTCGTGCAGGCAAACAAGGACAAGTTTGCGAGTGTGAGTTTTTTTTATTCGTTAAAAAAGAAAAACATCACATTTGACTTCTACTCATGTGTCCTGATAACTATATAATTTTCCTTCCACTTCCAGGACAAGAATCTTGGACTGGTGAAGCAAGTTATGGCTTCTATGTATAAACGCAATATTCAGAGGTTGACTCAGACTTACCTAACTCTCTCCCTTCAAGATATTGCTAATATCGTTCAACTGAGAAGCCCCAAGGAGGCTGAGATGCATGTTCTTCAGATGGTTGGTTAAGCATTTATGTGATTGATCCCATTATTATGAAATGACCAAATTCTTTGTCTTATGTGATGATGTTTTCTTTTCTTTTTTCATTCTTTTTTTTAATAGATTCAAGAGGGTGAGATTTATGCGGCGATTAACCAGAAGGATGGGATGGTTAGATTTCTCGAGGATCCTGAACAGTACAAAACCTGTGGAATGATTGAACGCATTGACTCCTCTATCCAAAGGTGTGTGCAATATTAGTTAAATTTTGGATCTGTATGTAACAAGAAAGTCTGTCGTCAATAGCCAATACTCCTCTTCTGACTTGACAGAGATCTTTTGAACAAAGCACTGTACACTTCCATGTACATCTTTTAGAAGAAATCAATCATGCTAAGGCCCTCCTATTTGAAATGTCTTTTAGATGTTCACACTTATGAAATATCATTGACAAAAACACCCATCAATCGTTCTATCAAGAACATGACTCATGCTACAATTGCAAGACCAACCAATAGAATGTAGTTAGTGAAGGGCAAATTAGGTTTACTTCTTACCTAGGAATCCGTAGATGAACTACATTGTAGAATATTGGAATCCTCCAAAAGATATTTAGTTTGAATAGACGGGAGTTTGTGTTGTCCCCTTATTATAATTGAGTAATTATTTTACACTTGTCGCTTCACAGATTATGTTGCTTAAAAGGTTCAGAGAGTGCACCTGCAAGATTACGGTATTGAATGTGTCGTGAAGCACTGACATGTATTGTTAATCTCTGTTTCAGAATTATGATGCTCTCGAAGAAGCTAACTTCTATGAATGAAGTTATGTCATGCGACCCTTCTTACCTGGGGAAGGTAAATTAAAATTTTGATTACTTTCAATTTTTCTTAAACTGTGCTCATGTAAGCAGTCGCAGCATATTGCTCTATCATTCTTCTGCCACTAATGTTTTTCCTTTGATCTTTTTTTTTTGGCTGCTTTGTTTTGTTCAGATTGGAAGGGAGCGCCAGAGACTTGATTTCGAAGATTTTGACACAGTACCTTCAAAATTTAATATATGAGCCCCATAAAACTTGATTTTGAGGATTTTGATTGTGGAATGATGTGGACCAATGGGTTTGAATAGGGAAAGATGGAGTCGTTTAACTTTTGGTCGATACAGAGTTGATGTGGTTATGTTCTTGTTCGATAGAGCTAATGCAAGCATTTTCTCGTCCCTTTTTTTTTTGGCCGGCTGGGTGAGTTTATTGCTTGGATATAAAATTTTTGGTTTTGTTCGAATTTTTTGGTTTGGTTAATTTTTAAAAAGGTGTTATGGTTAGTTGTTAGTGGGTATATTAAAATAATATTAAAAAAATAATTAAAATTGATTTGATGTAAAAAGTGAGAAATATTAAAGTGATGGTTAGTTAAAATTATGAGAGTGGATGAATAGTAAATTAAAGATGATGTGTGTAAGAATGATTAATTGATATTATTTAATTATAGTAGATTATTGATGATAATGGGGTTAAGATAAAGTTGAGTTAAAAAACATGTTGAGTTAAAAATGATTGAATTTTTTTTAGATAATTTTTTATCCCAGCATAAGATTAATGGCTTTTGTAAAGCTCAAGTTATGATTGCTTCATCAGTTTATTAGTTTATGATCAGATGGTGCACATAATTGTATTTGTATGGCTTGAATCTCTTCACTAGATTTTCTTATATAATATTTTTTTTTTCCATTTTGTTTAGACTTTTTGGTTTAGTTTAATTAATTTTAAAAAAATGTGATATAGTTAGTTGTTAGTTGTATTTTGAGTTTGTAATAAAATAATATTTAAAATAAAACAATTACAGTTGATTTGATATAAAAGTAGGAAATATAATTTTTTTTTTATATAAATATCCCAGATTGGGATGGGGGGATAAAAGTAGGAAATATATGATGTGGAATGATTGTTAGTTAAATTTATGCGAGTATAAGAATGATTCATTAATATTATTTAATTATATTAATAATATTGAAGATAGTGACTAGTGAGTTAGATTTGAAGTTGAGTTAGATTTGAGTTAAAATAAGTGATTGACTAAAAATGGTTGATTTTTTTTAAAAACATTTGTATCCATGTATCCCCTTAAGTACTTGTTTGTAACTTTATATACAAATAAGAGAAATGCTCACCTACCCACCGTGGGCACATGTTAATATGTCCACCGCGTAGGTGGCATGCACTCATTGGTGATGTATTTTTTTAAACATATTAACATCACCAATGAGTGGATGCCACCTACGCGGTGGGCATATTAACATGTGCCCACCGTGGGTAGGGGAGCATTTCTAATACAAATAAATCAGAAAATTAATCGAAATAATTTCTGAGCCGCTGAATCTTTCACCGGACTTGGGCAATAGTATACTCCTTCAATGCATAACTCAACGGTTTTTATAGTAAAGTTAAAATTTTTGCCCACAAGGAGTTGAAACACAGGGCCTTGGTGTATGTTGCCTTCTTACGACACTTCTTGAAAAACAATCGGTAGAAAATACCTTCTTCATCATCTGTCCAGTCGACGCCACGGAAGCGGATCGCGATATTTTCAAAGGGTGAAATCCTTTCTATTTTTTTCGCAAACGTGCGCCTCCTTGGGTTTTTTTTTTTTTTTTTTT
>CACSLK010027842.1:2829172-2845898 GCA_902706635.1 Striga hermonthica
CAGTTATTGAGAATGAAAACTTGAACGATAGGTTATTCAAATCATTTAACTGAATATTCTCTTGCCCATCAATTGCATTTTCGAACCAAAACGGATATCCCCGACTCCCTAGCTCGTTAAATCCTATTTGTTCTTCGTTTTCGCTCGCTATTTTTACTGCTTTATTTAAATTCTCGTGTTAGTTGATAATTAAAACCAATCCAATTATTTGAACTATAATGTTTAGGAATTTTATTGCTTTTCATGTTTGAATAATCGTACACAATAATCCGACTGACCTTCCTCGAGAGACACGACCCGGTGTCCGAATCTTTCGATTCTACTCCGGAAAATATTTACAACAAATTGGCGCCGTTGCCGGGGAAGGTTTAGGACGTATTTTGTGCGCTTATTCAATTTATTTTTCGTGTTTCTCTTGTTTTCTTTTTATTTGTTTAGGTGTTAGTTCTTTGTTTTCTTTTGTTTTCATTTTATTTTCTCTTTTTTACCGTTGGTGCTCGTAACCTTTTCGTTGTTTGAGTGTATGCGTACCAGGAGTGGACGTATACTATCCCCAATCAACAAGTCGGTTAACGAGAGTTTGAGGGAGTTGTTAGAGGAGCTGACCCTCGAATCACCCAAAAAAGGCGAACTTTCTCCCAAGTCATCTGAGGGGAGTACTTCGAACATGGCTCAACAACAACAACAATCTCCTCGCAATGTCCTCCGAGATCTGGCCCAACCTATGATTGGGCCAACCACCTCTTGCATCTGGTTGTCACAAGCCGCCCGCAATTATGAGCTGAAGGTGGTCCACTACAATCATCTCCCATCATTCCACGGGCTCGCCAACGAGGACCCACTCCACTTCCTCCGAGAGTTTTACAACGTCCTCCAGATGTTCCCTTTACACGGGCTGAGCGAAGACGAGCTCAAAATGCGGTGTTTCCCGGAGACATTAAAAGACCGAGCTAATGCGTGGCTCATGACCCTCACCCCGGATTCTCTCACAACCTGGACAGAAGTATACTCCAAATTTGTTGGGAAATATTATTCCCATCAGAAGACCTAGGACATCCGGTCCCAGATAGTCTCTTTCACCCAACTGCCGCACGAGCCTCTTCACGAGGCTTGGGAACGCTTCAAGGACCTTCAGAGGCAGTGCCCCCACCACAACCTCGCTCCGGGGCTACTAGCGAATTGTTTCTACGATTCTCTCCACCAGAACTTGCAGTACATGGTGGACAATGCAGCTGGAGGGGATATCAGGGCCAAGACGGCTGAAGAGATGATTGCTATCTATGAGACAATGAGTGTTAACTCGTCTCAAAAAAGTGTTAAAGGAAAGAGACCTGCAGTGAATGAGATTGGCTCGAGCAATAATGCCATGGCCAACCAGTTAGCCGAGCTCACGGTGCATATGCGACTATTGAATGCTCGAAGCTCTTCACCAATTCAGACGATGGCGGCAAATGTTTGTGGTGCATGTGGAGTGCAGGGACACAGTTCAGAAGTGTGTCCATCGACTGTGGACCCGAGCTTTGGAGGACAAAATGTAGAAGTTAATGCACTTCAGGGGTATCAGAACTGGCCCGAAAATGACCCCTATTCGAACACATACAACTCGGGGTGGCGAAACCACCCTCACTTCTCGTGGTCTAATAACAATTATCAGCAGCCACCTCAAGCCAACTTTTCCCCCAGCAGCAGCAACCTAGGGGAATGTTAAGGCTGCCAGCACCAGAAACTGGACCAACCCCACCGAGCACGGACGACAAGCTCGACAAGATCCTGAACTTCATCACCAACCAGGATGCGTCCATTAAGCATCTCAAGACGCAAGTAGGCCAGCTGGCCACACGGGTTGGGAACATCGAGACAGAGATGGACAAAGGAAAACTGCCGAGCTAACCGGAGCACGCAAAATCCGTGACTGTGATTATGCCCGAGCTAGAGGGTCCGAGAAAGGAAGACCAGAAAGCAGAGATCCCAGCTTCACCACTACCCGAACCAGCCTTACACAAATCTCCGAACCCATACAAACCGAAAATTCCATTCCCGAGCCGGCTTCTGGAGGAGAAAGACCGTAGAATGATCCGGGACCTACATGCAATGTTGGCCAAGGACAATGTCGACCTATCCCCGCCAGATGTGATCAAGAAGATTCCGGAGTATGCAAGATTTTTCAAGGAGGTGGAGGCAAGTAAGCAGAAGCTCGAGAAAGATGACGAGGTGTTGGTGTTTGAGGCCGCAAGTGTCTTTCATCATGACTTGCCGAAGAAAGAAAAGGATCCCAGAGGCTTTGTCATCACTATGGCCTTCGGGAATGGGGAAGAGACTTCAGGCATGCTCGATTTGGGGGCTGGCATTAACCTCATGCCACTTGCAGTTTATCATAGGCTCGGGCTTGGAGAGTTGAAGCCCACAAGGATGCGCCTACAACTAGCTGATAGGTCATTGCTCGTCCGAGTGGGGAAGCTGATAGTTCCAGTGGACTTTGTAGTGCTGGATGTGGGGAGCGTACAAGACAATGGTAAGGAGCATGCCATCCTCCTCGGACAACCCTTCATGGCGACCATGAGCACTGTTATAGACGTGAAGAAGGGGACGACCAGCATGACAGTACTGGGCGAGTCCATTGCAGTTTCTGTTCGAGAGACTCGACCTGAGCCAGAGGTGCAGTTTGTGGAAGATTGTGCGTACCTTAGGGCTATTGAGCAGCTTACCGAGGAAGCGTGTACGCGAGAGTACATGAAGAGATCTCTTCAGGATCGTGTTCATGTCCTGAAGGAGCGCCGTACTGACAGCCACACTACCCCTCCCCAACCGAGTTCTAGTGACCTGCCTCGATCTGAATGGGGCGAAAGATTTGACGTGGTGGAGGCCCGCCGTTGTTCAGGGCCTTACTATTTTCACCCTCCCCCAGCACCACCGGATTCACTATGACTAGTCTAGTCACTGTAGCCTGTACGTTTGTATCTTTTCCTTTCTCTTTACTTTCGTTTTTGGTTTAGTGTCTTAGTTTTTCTTTCTTGTTGGTTGATTATATGGGTAACTTTCCTTGCACTGATGATCGACAATGGGGACATTGTTCGGTTTTAAGTGTGGGGGAGTTTTTACATGATTATGTGTGCTTATATGGTTGACCAGGTCTAGGTCGTTTAGGTCGTTTTCATTTTCTGTTTCAGTGTCTTTTCTTGAGTCAGTTTGTGTGATTTTCGAGTATGGATCATGGTGATTTTGAGACTTGTTGAGAATTGTTGATGATGTTGAGGAGATGTGATGATGATTATGATTAGTATATTTTGATGAACTTGATGTTTCGTTTTGATTGGGCATTTATTTACCCTATGAGAGGTCTGAGCCTTATTTGGTATCTTGAGAGATATTGGTCGAATTCTTGTTGATCAGAACTTGCTTTGAATCTATTTTGAAATGAATTGATTGAAGTAGTGAATTGTAAAAATGATTTAGGCATTTCTTTGACATTGCTCATTTAACCTTTTTCATTGACCCTTGAGATTATATTTTCATTAGTAGCCCGTTGAGCCTTAAACTGTATTTCTTGTCAACCGGTTTGATTGAATTACTCGAGATTTGACAGTATACTTGCTACGACAACGAAGTTTTACTGATATGTGTTGGAGAAGGTGTATTATTTGTTGGAGTTACATTTTGGGTACTTGACAAAAAAATGTTATAAAAAAATGGGGACTCGCAAGACGGATGAAGGATTCTACTCCGCTTACTTATGGATTTTTTCACAAGTAATGAGTATTGAGAAACTACTCTAGAAAACTTGGATGACCTCCAATGTTTAAACCTAGAGAATGTTGTCCTTACGTCTCGGTTTTGTTAGGAAAAAGCAAACCCCCCTAAAAAAAGAAAAAAAATATAAAAAAAAAAACAAAAGTGTCGAGTACTTGAAGTGAAATTCGGTTTGAGCATATATGAGTGTTGTATGGAGCTCTGATGGGAATAATTGATTTTTGTGCCTACTTTAGATAGGCGGTGAGGTTTCGAGTAGTTTAGATGCTCGAGGATGTGATTGTCTATTTGGACCACTTTATCTCTATATTGTTCCTTTCTTTGTTGCCTACCTGCAAACCCGGAAGTCCTCTTGATTTATAGTTCATGATCTTCGATAGTTTTAGAGTACGAATAGACGATAAGCAAGCTTATGTTGATGGATGATGATCGACCAATTTGAGCGTCCCAGTTTTATTCATGAAAGAAACCGAGTGAGGCATACATTATATTTCCGTGTTTGAGAGTTGTCTTTTCAAAATGTTGCATTCAAGCGTAGTTGAGGTATGCTCGATTGGTCATTGGAAGTCCCCTCGGCTGAGTTGATTAATTTGAGACTTGTCTTGATTGAAACTATTATCCATGCTTGTTTGCTTGTTTTCATGTCTTTTCTTTTCATTTTGTTCGGGACGAACAAAGGTTTTAGTGTGGGGGAGTTGTTTGTCCTATTTTTGTTGCGTTTTTCGTGTTTGTTTTTCTTTCTTTTCCCCCAATTTTATGCTTCTGTTCTTAGTTTAGGTCTGTTTCTTTTGTTTTCGTGTGTTTTCATTTATTTAGAGTCTTTATGTATTTTTCGATTATTTTCTTCGTTTCTCCATTTTTGTCGTCTTCAGTGATGTGTAGGTTGAGTTGCTTGATTGTCTGTTATGGGGAAGGAAGTTATCAAATTTGTAGACGGGTTCGTGGCCATTATACTAGAAAAAATGGGACCAAACTTCGTGTCCAAACGAGCAAAACTGAGCCCGAGACATGAGCAGTACAATTAAGCTCTCGACATCTTCATGGCACACAACACGCAACCACACCCTCGCGACAAGCTCAGCCCTCACGCCGCCTCGGCTACCTGCTCCAGCACCACCACACCACGCCGCTGAAGCCCGCCAACACCATCACGAGCGCACCGAGAAGACGCCCTCCACTGCCACAACACTCCTCCACACCGCGGCACCGCTGCTCGTCACGTCAGAACTGCTCCACCGCGTCGCGAAGCTCCTCCACGCCGCGACGTCCTCGTCCAGACCAGCTCTCCTCACCCCGCGGGACATCGTCACGCCGCGTGCCTCACTTGCTCCACGCCGCGGCAGGTCGTCACGCCGCGGCAGACTTCTTCTCCGCGCCGCGGCGCCTGCTCTTCTTCTCCCATCGCGTCTGCTACCAGGTTTCATGGCCGCGGCCCGCGAGCTTCTTCTTCACCGCGTCCGCGGCGTTCAATCGGGCCCAAGCTCCCAGAACTTCAGAGCGGAAAAGCCGCAGCCTCGGGATGGGTCGCAGCCGCGAGACCGTCGTTCACCGCGGCCCGTGAGCTCCTCCGTGGCCGCGAGACGCGCGAGATCAGTTTTTAAAGTTACAGATTTTGGGATCGAGGCGCATCATTCAGACTTAGGTTTTATTTTTTTCCTCGTTTATTTTCTTTTCTGCACAAAAATTTCCCTTCTATTTTCATAATTTGGATCGGAATAAAGATTTAAGCTCGGAATTTGTCGTTGCTTGGGGGATTAATCTTGTTTATCGGTTTGGACTCTCAATTTCATTTAATCGTAAGACGTTATATTCTTTTAATCCATTAATATGTTGGTCTTGATTTATGAGATTGTTTACGTTGAATCGATCATGAGCGGCTAAATTCTTAAGCTAGGGAATAGGGGATGATGTTTTGATTTCGTTTGTGATTGTCGGGCTTGAGATTGTTCTATTTGTACTAGTCGAGCTTTTGATAGGGTTTTTCAATTATCGTATTTGAATATTGAGGATTATTGAAGGGTGACACTTCAATTTCCAATTGATTTCAATTGAGTTCGATTTATTCTTGTTTGATGTTGTTAATTCTAAACGGGCTAGTTGATTAATCATCTTCTAGTCTAAGTTAATCGACTCTTAGAACCGAAAGGGGAGGAGTCGGTCGAAATAAGCTCGTATGAACTAGGCTTGTTCGTAGCTGTATTGCCTAGGCGTTAATTGAATTGTTAATTTGTCGTTTAAGCTTGTTCTCTTGTTACGAACAGTTACTGAGAATGAAAACTTGAACGATAGGTTATTCAAATCATTTAACCGAATAATCTTTTGCCCATCAATTGCATTTTCGAACCAAAACGGATATCCCCGACTCCCTAGCTCGTTAAATCCTATTTGTTCTTCATTTTCGCTCGCTATTTTTACTGCTTTATTTAAATTCTCGTGTTAGTTGATAATTAAAACCAATCCAATTATTTGAACTAGAATGTTTAGGAATTTTATTTCTTTTATTTCTTTTTGTGTTTGAATAATCGTACACAATAATCCGGCTGACCTTCCTCGAGAGACACGACCCGGTGTCTGAATCTTTCGATTCTACTCCAGAAAATATTTACAACAGCGCCCAGTGCCCTGCCAACTCACGACCTCACGGAATTTACGGAGACCTCGCGAGTTTTTGACTAAATGTGCATGTTTTTAGTGTGTGTTTGTGGTGTAGCTATATAAAGACATTGTGCTTTGTATTTTTAAACACAACCTCCATTTCCCAACTTTTAAGTTGGGAAATCCTCTCCACTTTTTTTCTTTTTATGCTTTGGTTGGAAACTCATGAATCGATTTTTCCGGTGAAATTCCGGCAACTTTATTTTTGATCAAGATTCGAGTTTTACGCACTATTTTCGTCTACGCATGCGATAGGAGAGTGAGTACCTTGCTTGGGCTAATTACTTCGAGTTTGTTTTTTGATTTTGTGTTGATGCTCGATTCTCGGTTTTCGCTCTATTTTCATTGCTTGCTTTGGTGTGTTAGGATTAGATATGTGCTTATCTAGAAAGATTTCGACTTTTCTCAAAGCGTAATGATTTAGTGCAGAAAGCTCGTGTTAGAAGACCTAGGATCGCTATGCTCGATTGATTTTTCTTGTTATATTTCTTTTTCTTGAGTCATGGGGATTCCGGTAGACCAAAGTTTCTATCTTTTTCTCTATATTTGCATTTTCATCATTCGCTCTTAGATTCGTAGTTCAAGTGCGTGCAATCATCCCCCAATAAAGCGAGTAGCATGTTTAGGACCTTGTTTTCGGTTATGTGACTTTGACGACTAGGTAGTGAACGAAGCTCCGAACAACCTTCCTTTGAGAACGACCCGAGTCGGGTAACTCGGTTACCACATGCCCAAAAATACTACTAAACATTCACGCCGATAACAATACGCCACCTTGTAAAATTTGTCCAAGACAGATTTTGCAGAAGACCTCATTTGTTTTTTGATGTGATAATAGCAAAATGAATTATGCGCCTCGGGGAACAGAATTTATAATAGACTCATGTCTATCTGATACGATGAGAAGGTTATCAGAACAACCATAGGCCTTTCTCAAATGAGTCAAAAACCAACTCCATGTCTCACGACGCTATAGATCACCAATGCCAATTGAGAGGGAAAGATTTGGTGATTCCTGTCTAATGTGGCTACAACAAACATAATGCCTTTGTATTTTCCCTTCAAGTGCGTACCATCTATCACAATCACCGGGACACCAGCTCATTGAAAGCCATCAATGCTAGCGCCTAGAGCAAAGAACAAGTGTTTGAATACCTCGCCATCTCGTTGCAGTTCGACAATTGTACCTGGATTACGAACCTACAACATGTGCAAGTAACCGGGAAGCTGCCCCCATGATTCTTCATGACCCCCATAAACTTTATCAAAAGCACGGTGTCTTGCTCGAGAAGACACATTATGGCTGATCGACAAACCATGCCCCTCCCGCATTTGCTCAACAATTCTCTGTGTAGATACCCTCTGGGGATTTGTCTGAATAGTTGGTGCATACAGATGAGTGAGAACCTTGGAACTAGCCGAACGATGTTGATTGTCCTTCAAACTCCTTTCGTATGTATGCTCGAGTTTCAAAGTAGTGATTCTCCATACATTTCGATTTTTACTTGCACATAACTTGTAAGAACACCCTTCATACCGACAAATAGATAGCAACCTAAAAATGCAGGATTTGGGTGTTCGACACTCAACTTTTTGTTGCAAGTGATAAAGTTGGATGACATCAACTAATCTTTCGAAAGCAAGACATACCCCAAATATAATTCTAAATTGTTTGAGGGTAAGTGGATGAGTTGTCTATCTGATCCAATTGTCGTGGGCGACATAGGAAGGGACCACATTCGTGGCTCAAAGTCGGATTGTCGTGTGCTATTTGGATTTTATATATGCAAGACTTTCAACCTCAATATGGACGGTAATTAATCTTAGCTCTTCAATATGCTCGCAATACCCCAAAAGGCTTGAACATTTGCTTCTCATTGAACTTTTTATCTTCGTCGCTTGAATAATCATTGTGCGTGTTGTTTTGGTCATCATTATTGTCATCGTCACGAGAATGACCTGATTGGTTCGAACAACCCGCAGTTTGATCATCAGCGCCCCGAGGATATCCAGTATGTGTAAATAAACTAGGGTCTGCTTGATATGAATATGGGGCCTCATGGGAAAATGCAGAACTACCAACACCAAAAGAACTAGAAAATACACTTTGGAACGTCATCATTTGCGTGAAGCTTTGTTGCGCCGTCTCCGGAATCCCTACATTTACTCGCTTCTCCAACTCCAGGTAAATGTTGGGATTTCCTTTTTCTTCAAACAGCTCTAAGATACCATCATTGGATTCGATTTCATCTTCACAACTCGTTCCCTTCCATCAAATACTGCCCACAATATGTACTCAAAATTACAAGGATCGACCTTTAATAATGCTTGAGCACGAGAAACTACTTCAGAATACACTTATCGACCGTAATTTATTCTCATCAGCTCTGCCACTCCACCAAGATATGAACCCCGGGAAAACTAACAACCATAGTGCACGCATAATCTAACACGGTTGCTAGCGATTCAAATAAGTGAACAACAAAAAGAACTAAAACGAAATAAACATAAAAATGCAGTAGATGAATGGTGCAGACGTTAAATTGTTAGAGATCACTGTCTTTTTACCTGCATGATAAATGCAGAGACAAAATCCTCACTTGTGAAAAAGCAGCCAATTAATGAGGTGCGTAACTTATGCGATAGATATGCGAACAAATTCTGAATAGTCGTAAAATTGCGAGGTCGATATGACCTTTCGAAAAAATGGCGCATAATCGTCAAATAAATTATGCTTTATTCGATTTGATTATGCAAATTCTTAAATATGCGAGCGAAAAAGTATTGCATAATTGTCAATTATCCGACGTTATATTGGATATATGCGAAAGTTCTCCACATATTAGTAAATTATGCGATTGACTTGGATATTCAATTACTAAAAAATGCGAAGTCAACAAATTATGCAAATTATATGCGAAACGTTTTCGCACAGTCATAAATTTACAAGGTCGATATAGCCATATGAAAAGAAGGCGCATAATCATCGTAAATTATGCTGCATTCGATTCTTAAAAGTGCGAAAGATGTTCGCATATTTGTAAATTATGCGTTTGAGTTGGATATGTGAAATGTTTTTGCATAGTCATACATTATGCGTCCAGTTGGATATGCGCTGGTTCATTTGGACATGCGAGTATAATATCACATAGCATTTCGTGAATTTTGGGGTGTAAAAGAAATTATTTGACGGGATGGTGTGTAAAAGAAAAAATAAAAATATAACAGGGTGAAAAAATTTTTGACCTTTACTATGTAACTCTTGGCTCAAATTGACGCTCCCAAACTTTTTAATCAATATATTTACCTCTTATTGAACGTCTAAGATATTATTAGATAGTGGGAAATATATATCGACTTAATTTACGAGAATATAAATTGACTACTTTATTTATTACATAATCTATACACAAATATGCATAATATATATACCTTTTGTCGACCAGTGAAATTTTTAGGGCATGCTTGTTTATGAAATAATTAGCTCGCACTTATTTCATACTCAAAATCTAACTCAACCTCATTATTCTTAATATTATTTATATAGTTAAATATTATAAATCAATTATTCTTACATATCACATCAACTTTAATGCACTATTCATCCAACTTTAACTATCTATCGTTTTCAATCATTCATCTCCTACTTTTACATCAAATCAATAGTAATTATTTTATTTTAAATATTATTTTAATATATTATTAAAATCCCACTAACAACTAACCATATCACATTTTTCAATTTTAACTCTAGTTAATCAAAATAACTCATTTTGAGCAAATTATTTCATAAACATGCAGGCACTAAGTTTGAGCAATGCCATTTTGATATCATGGTTGAACAATATAATTTTTTTTATAAAATATTTCATTTTTTCTATTAGAAATTGACACGGGTACTCAGTTTTGAAATTAAGCTTTTGAATCAGGTAAATTTATTTAGAATTATATAACATTTTCAATTCTTGTGTCTAATTTATAAAATGTCTAGTGGCAAATAGCATTTGGAACATTTTTTTGTTAAAATTGTTTCAAATGCAAACAAAATGAAATTAGGTCTAAATAAATAATATGAGATGGGATAAAGTAAATTAGGTCTCACTTAAATTCATTTTGAGATGAGTACAAACAAAAATATTATTTCAACATATTCATTCTTATTCACTTGAGGTCCACATTAATTTGACCAAATTTAAAAATATTGCATTAGAGTAATTATAATTAATTTTTTGCTTTATTTGTCCACATCATATAAAATTTATATATCTATTACTACGATAACTATAAAGAATTGAGTAATGCTATATGTACATAATATTGTACATATGGGTATACATAATACTCACATAGTGTGGACCCACCTAAAATTAAAAATTAAATGGACCCCACTCCATGTGAGTGTTATCGCAAATACTTAGGTGTGCCAAGGTTTTTTTTTTTAAAATGAACATGTTACTTTATAAAATGAATATGTGTAAAGTAACATGTTCATTTTATAAAGTAACATGTTCATTTTAAAAAAAAACCTTGGCACACCTTGCTAGGTGTGTCAAGACACACGATAGTAGCACTGGAGTGTTATGTACAACTCTATGTACATTTATTATGTACACATAACATATTTAATGCAACACATAAATAGTAGTTTTATTATTTTTCTTATTTGTTTCATAAAAATCATGCAATTTAATTTATAAATACGCTTTAATATAATCAAACAATTTAATTTATAAAAATCATACAATTTATTTATTTTTCTTTAAAAATATGCTTTAATATATGTATATATGTATTTAGTACTTTTTGTAATAAATTCAAATAAACTGTGTTACTTAAATATCTAAACAATTTAAAAATTCAAATATTTACACTAATTGATAAAAAAATTTATAAATCTCTATTTTATTTAAACATGTAATTTTATTTAAAATAATTATAATTGTAGCGAAATTTATTTCGAAAACCGTATCGACCCTACCAGTTCAACCGACTGGTGACGGATTCAATATCAAATATTATATTCAAGCGAACTACACTAATTATAAACCAGTTCTCGATCCATCCGGTCGGACTGTGTCCAACACAATTTAATTTAAAAATGATTTTTAAATCCTAATTGATTTATTTATATATTTAATTTATAACACAATCATAATATTGTCTTCTCGTACATCGCACGAGCCACACATTAATTAGAGTAAAAGCATTGTGCGGTGGGGTTGACATCCACATGTGACTTTTGGAAATGCCATTTTCACCAAATCGAATATCTGATATTAGATTATTTGAAATAAATATATACTAGTATTAATATCATGTACAACATAGGTGTTGAGTTAATGAATATATGTGTAAAGTTATTTATATCTAATACCAACCTAACTCTAGAGCAAAAATAATATAAAAACAACGAAGCATAAATTTTCGTCATGTTAGCATCTGAAGTGTGAGAATCTGTCACCTAGCTCAACACGTTTTGAATTAGTATATGAATTAGTATATAGGAGGGATGTCCACATCAATTTATTAGGAATTAATTCTACAATATAACAATTTTTTGGATCACTCTTTTTCCTCTCAATCTTTTTCTTTTTTTTTTTTTTTTCTAGAATAATTGAAAAGGAAATTCTTGGCACTTCAATCACAGCCTCACATAAATAAATGTGCACCTCTGTCCTCTCTCTCTCTCTCTCTCTCTCTCTCTCTCTCACACACACACACACACACACACTAAGGCTTTGTTTGGTTCGGAGGAAACGGAGGGGAGGGGAAGGGAGGGGAGGGAAATTTTTAGTTTTCCCTTGTTTGGTTCGATTTTAAGTAAGGGGAGGGATTAAAATTTTCCCTTCAAATCCCTTGGAGGAGGGAAAATACACACCCCTCCAAAAGTGGGGGAATTTGGAGGGGAGGGAAAATTTTTAACATCAAATTACTCTTTTGACCTTATTGTGAATTATTTTATTTTTTTTTCTTACATCATTAAGGATATATTTGTCATTCTAACATTATTTTTCCCTCCCCCTCCATCTTCTAACCAAACAAGGTTAATCATTTTCCTTCACCTCACTCTCTACAAAATCCATCCAAACAAGGTAAATTATTTTTCCTCCCTTTCCTTCCCCTCCCCTCCCTTCCATTAAATTCCCTCCCCTCCCCTCCCCTCCCGTGAACCAAACATAGGCTAAGCAGTAAGCATCATCAGTTGCAAAAAGCACCATTTGCTCTGCCTCGACATTGTGTTCTGATTTTCCTCTGTAAGTCTTCATATATGTTCCTACTTATCTTTTACCCTTCATTTACCTTTTCTTGAATTTACACCTAATGTTAATACTCAATACTCAGCTTCGCCTTCTATTTTTACCATGAAATCTGTTCTTCATTTTCCCTTTTTCTTTTTGAATGAATGCTGCATTGTAGTTTTCTGGTAACCGCTGAGGTTGTAATCTGAGCTGATTTTATTAAGTGGTGCTTAGATCTGTTTAGTGGGTTGATCTTTTACTAGCTGCCCTTTTTCTTTTTATGTATTTTTTTTTTTTTCAGTTTAAATGTTTTATAGGCTTTTTTTCAATGTTGTAGGCATTAGTTGAGCTTCTCTTGAAGTAAAGCATTAATCTTGTATAACAACAATTTATGTGTTAATAATTGAGCTTGTGTTTTGGGTGCTTGTTAGAATCTCGTTTGCGCTTTAGTTGGATTTTATGTGCTTAATAATTGTGTTCAAGAAGTCTGTGTGTGTGTGTGTGTGTGTGTGTGTGTGTGTGTGTGTGTGTCTCTTAAAAGCTTGTTTTCTGAATTCTGAGATTGAACACGCATTTTGTGCCATTTATTACAGCATAGTAACGTGTGCCTTGAGTCAATGGAGGGATATTGATTGTTACTGGTGAACTCTTTATTGAATGTGCTTGTTCTTTCTTCTTCTTGAGACGTAAATTGTGTTCATACGAAAATCTCTTGTTAAATTATCACTTTTTTGTTTTTTTTTTTAATTAAGAATTCTTTTACATTTGTTTGCTCGTGTTCTTCAGCGCACATTTGGTTTGAACGGCAAGTGTTCACTCCTAATGTTACAATGGTTCAAGGCCCGAGGACGAAAACTAGGAAGACCCCTTCACTACAGCTCGATTACACTATCCACATTCATGAAATAAAGCCATGGCCCCCATCTCAGTCGCTCAAGACAATCCGAGCCGCCCTAATCCAATGGGAACACGGCGAACGAAAATCCGGGTTCACCAATCAAGTTGTCCCTTCAGTCGAGACGGGCTCGGGAATTGGTGATGGGAAAATCGAATTCAACGAGTCTTTTAAGCTCCCGGTGACTCTAGTGAGAGAAATGTCCATGAAAGGCGTGAATGGCGACAGTTTCCAGAAAAACTGTGTCGAGTTTAACCTGTACGAGCCCCGGAGGGACAAAACGGTCAAAGGCCAACTTATTGGGACTGCTGTTCTAGACTTAGCAGAATACGGGGTTGTTAGAGACAGTTTGTGTTTAAGTGTTCCTATAAATTGCAAGAGGACGTACTGGAATTCATCACAGCCACTTCTCTTTGTTAAGATCCAGTCTGTCGAGAGGGGTCGAGCGAGCTCGTCTTCTAAGGATGGATTGGTGAGAGAAGCATCTTTGGATAGGAGTACCTTGGAAGAATATGTAGATGAAGTTGAGGTGGCGTCTTTTGGAACGGACGATGATATTTCGTCTCATTCGTCTGTTGGTGTTACTTTGGCAGGTGGAGATGCGAATGCGAATGGGAGTTTGTTGTCTCAGAATAATGAGGTTAGAAGTCTGTTTTGGTTGGAATATGAAATATCAGCGCTTTGGTTGTTTGTGGCATTGTTTTTGGTTCTTTGAGATTTTGGACTTGTAGTGTGAAAGTTGTTTGAAAAAATTACAAATGTGTTTTGAGCTTTTTATTTGTTGTGATGATTTGTTTTAAGTAAGATGGTTAAACATAATTGGTAATTCTGAATGTTAGAGAAATTAGGGAAGAACTTACAGTAGTAGTTGAGAGCAACCAACACTCTTAATACTCTCACCCTACTTTAGGTTTTGATTTGAATTTGCAGAATCCAAAACTGGATTTTCATTCTTGATAAAATATCTAGACGATTAAAGAGACAATTATTTTATTGGTAAATCACTCCTAAATGCATGCTGCTGGTATGTGTTTGGTCTTGGTGTCATTGTCATACGAATGATCTTGTGATGATTGAATGATGTTTTGGTACTTAATTGCAGGATGGGATGAACGGTAGTGCTGGGGAACCCAAATCAGATGAGGATCAAATGATCAAATCTCATGTCAGTTCTTCTCGGTCATCATCCGTGGATTTATCTTCTGATCTTTCATGGATCTCGAATAAAATTTCTTCCACAAATTTGCCGACATCAGCAATAGACAATAAGCCACAGAGCTTTAGTGAAAATGAAGCAGACAAAATTCAGGAAAATGTTCCAAGTAATGGCATGAAAGATCTTTCTAACGACCCCAGTGATGATGAGACAAGTGAAAAACATCACAAGTGCACAAAAGCCGAGGATGAACCGTCGAGCGACTTTTCTCAAGTTGATGTCCTAAAGCAAGGCACATCAGATAATGATCCTGAGGAAAAAATTGTTGTGAATGGTACATTGTTGAGTATTGATAGATCTAAGCATGTCAAGTCAGTTCGATCATCCGTGGACTCAAGCAGGAGTAATGGATCGGTTAGAAACAGCCAGTTATTATTGAACAGTGAGAGTAAAGATTCTAAAATGTACGTAAAGGAACCTAAAAATGTTGTTTCCGAGACTAGGATCGAGCAGTTGGAGAATAGAATGAAAATGCTAGAGGCGGAGTTGAGGGAGGCTGCTGGTATAGAGGTTAGCCTTTACTCAGTGATTGCCGAACATGGAAGTTCTATCAATAAAGTCCATGCTCCAGCTCGGCGGCTCTCGAGGCTATATTTTCATGCAAGCAAACAAAATTTAAAAGCAAGGATAGGGAGTACGGCTAAAAGTATTGTGTCTGGTCTGGTTTTAGTTTCGAAAGCATGTGGAAATGATGTCCCTAGGTATGGTTGTGCGCCATCATTCTACTTTTAAAAATTCCTGTTTATTTTTCTTAATCTCTTTTATAAAAATTAGAAGGTTCGTAAATAAATGTGAGGATCTTATGAGCATTTTCTTTTAGGATTAAAATTTGGATTCGAAATAAGGTCTCGTTAAGTCTTTCCTTTAATTTCTTTGCAAGTTATATCGCCTTTTGTTATGTTACAGATTGACCTTCTGGCTCTCAAATTCAGTTGTATTGAGAGTGATTATGAGCAAGTCATTTGGAGATGGCAAGTTGCGTATTTCTGTTGTGCCAGTCAACGGAACTTCAGGTGAGTCCAACAGAAAGAAGAAAGCATCACCACTTAAATGGGAGTCCTTTCCCAATAAGAATTCAAGAAATGCTATTGAGGACAGTTTTGGTGACTGGGAAAACCCGGCCACTTTTGTTGCTGCACTTGAAAAGGTTGAGTCTTGGGTATTTTCCCGGATCATTGAGTCTATATGGTGGCAGGTATTCCTTTTTCCCACTATTTCTTAAACTGCTTGGGCTGACGTTTGTGTTTTCTGAACAATTTTTATTACGTTTAACAATGTCTGTTTTGAAGAGATGATTACAGAAACCACTATCAAGGTCCACCAGCCAAATGAAATACACACTAAAAAAAAGTAGAACGGAAAAAAAAGGGAAAAAATTAATTTAGACATGTAGGCCTTGTTTTTTCATGATGGATATCCAGTTAATTGAAGTTGCTATAGTGTACCATAAATGAATGGCAAAGGGTTTTGTTATTTGAACATGGCTGCAAATATTTAGACTGAACCAATACTTGACTTCTTTTCTTATTTCATTGGCAAAAACTTGAATGGAATAAAGATAAGTTCATTTTTCCTTTCCTCTAGACTTTTACTCCACACATGCAGTCGGGTAATGCCAATGAAATCCGTAGCAGTTTGGGTTCTGAATCTAGCAAGTTATACCGAAGAACTTCGAGTTCCACTGATGAACAGCAAGGAAATCTTTCTCTGGAACTATGGAAAAAAGCTTTCAGAGATGCATGTGAAAGGATATGTCCTGTTCGAGCTGGAGGACACGAATGTGGCTGTTTGCCTGATCTCGCAAGAGTGGTACTTTTCTACATGCTTGCCCTTTTCAAAAGAACAAATTAAAATGGGCTATCAATTTGAGGTTAACTTAATAACCCCCATCACCCCCATAGTCTTGATCATAATCAAATAAAATGTTTTGGATATCTGTATAATGAAGCATTAACATTCTTTTTTTTTTTTTTT
>CACSLK010027842.1:2952437-2971912 GCA_902706635.1 Striga hermonthica
AAAAAAAAAAAAAAAAAAGTGGGCTCGCCCGCCAAGCCCGCGGCCGTGGCGGGGCGGGGCGGGTTGGGCCGACATTTTACAGGCCCACCAGGATGGCGGGCCAACCCGACCCGTTTTGACAGCTCTAATTGGGGTGAAGGACTTTGTGATGAAGATTCTCCACCTCCACCTCCAAGTGATATGTTATTGACCCTGTGTTAGAAAGCTTGTCGACTTACAACCATCCCAACAATGAGGAGGAAAATGTAGTTCAGGTCATTCAGATCAATGGCTATCAAGCGACTAGGACGGTGAAAGCGAGATTCTCCGGAGAAATAGTGTTCTGTCAGATGAAAGTAAGTGAATTCATATACATGTTGAACAAAATAGCTATGTTTCACATATTTTTTGATATATAATTAAAATATATTTGTAACATAATTTGAATTTTAAAATATATTTATGAAGTTTGCATGATATGAAAATATAGATTTCTAGATTCGGAAGTTCCACGCGATATAACAGCGACTTTGAAAGCATATTTGAATGACCCACACCCGACATATAACTTATAAGCATGTTTCTGACCCGACAAAAGATGCATTGTGGAAGAAATTCGATGTAATTATAACAATATAGTTAAACTTAAATTCATTTATGTCTTGTTTGATTGCCTCAGTACTGCTTTATAGATTTTGGATTTTCATGACTACAAAATTAACTCCACTAAAAACTCCTCTCTTGAATCTATTGGGACAATGAAACAGAAAATTGTTTTAACCACTATTTATTGATGGACATCGTTATACATTTATGACATTACAGACTACATATGATTTGTCATACCACTTTTGCTCCAATGCTTTCAGTATAAAGTCACATGCTTTAAGACATTCAAGTACATACTAGGTTCAAGGTTCCAAAAATAATAAGATAATGAAATTCAGAAGTCTATAACAGAAGAGTCATCAGCCTGGAATCATTTCCCATAGCAAACAAGTCAAATTTTGGATGTAAACTATATAACCAAATCAAATTTATCATTTTTGTTTTACCCAATCAATTCACCACTTCAATAGGGCATACAGTTGACAAAGTCTTACGTTACATGAAAGCATCAACTGTCGAACCATCAATTGAAAGAATATATGTACATGAAAGCATCAACTGTCGAACCATCAATTGTTTTATATTAAATAGTTGTATTGTCTATATGTGGTTCACAAGAAAAGTTCAAGTGGTCGCTGATAAAAACTGATAAAGTGCATAAGAATTTTGAGATATCATTCGCAGACTGACTTAAGGGGATGTTCAGTCAAGCACATACACATGCAATTAAGTTGTATAATGGCTTACTGAAAGCAAAGGATTGGATTTCCTATCCTCCACAATGGCTCGATGAGGAGTATTGAGAACATATTGCAGACAAGTTTTGGGATAATGAGAAATATGAGCTAAAGTGTCAGGTTGCAATACATTATAGAAAGACTAAGAAAGGGAATTATATTGCAAAACACACATGCAGTTTCGTTTCATTTGTTGCCCACAAAAAAAGAATAGTAAACACCATATTTTGAATTATCCTCAATTTTTTTTTAATATTTACCAAAAAATTTTATGAGTTAACTATTTCAGGAGATGGAAAAATAAGGTAAAGTCACTCAGTCTGAATTATTTTCTCGAACTTATAAGCGCAAACAAGGATATGGAGAGTACGTAGATGACAAGTCTAAAGATGTTTTCAGTTCGCTTATGAAATATTATTGCACTTCGATTTAGGGCCAAATTACATTTGATGCTCCAATAATAATTATCCGATTTACCTCCCAATTTTTAATATATAATGTCCGTAAATTAATTTAATTACTGACGATCAAATTAATCGACATCTTGAACCGAGACTAGTACCACTCAAATCTTTATTATTATGTCGGAATAAAATTCACTGGCCAGATTTAACATAAAGATCCTTCATGAACTCGTCTCGGGGACATCATCAGATTATCGCACACGTTGACCATAAATATTCAAACATCACACCATACACACAACACTACTACCCAAAGTACGAAGACTATTGACCCAGCAGAATGAATCTCGCTTTTGGTGAATCAAAGTAGCAGCCATTGTATGCACATGTCAGTTTATATCTTACGAGTTAAAAATTCGCAGTAATTAACCGATACCTAGTTCGTTTGCGGCAATCAGTATAAAATGAACTTCTCCTCCATGTGATTCGTTCAATGCACACAGTGCACTGGTGTAACTAATCCGTCAAGACAAACTGTACAGTTAGCACTACAATCGTTCACGATGGGTTATTCATCTTCATCTAGGTTTGGAACCAAACATTCATGTTTTACAAGTAACCAATATGTGATCTTCTGTCTCATCCTTGATGGACCACAATATCTAAATGTAAAACATCAAAACGTAGATTGTTTAATTAAACATGATTCTTATTTAAACGAAAAATAATATAAATAACATCTACAGTCAAGCTTTCAATATATACACTAGCACACATGAAGCCAAATAACCACAGCTTAACATGTGCATCAACACAACTAATTTGCACCTTTCATGTTTGAACAATATGAAGGTGCAATTAATAAATGTAGCAACAAAACAAAGAACTACTGAAGCATATATATATATATATATATATATATATATATATATATATATGTATACATATTAACCATAACTTCTCCAAATTTCGATCTAATTTTACAGAAACCTAATTTTTCGAAACAACCAAAGGCATTTTTAATAAACAAACTGTTATAAATACATTAATATGGACATTACTAATATATAATTGGGCCTGAAGTCCATTAGTGAGTAGGATTAGGTTGTAGGGCTTCCCTCTTGTAAACCCTATAAAAGGGTGATTATACCGATGAATAAGATTACAGACTTTTCTGCTTCTCTTTTCTTGTTCTCTTTACTGCATATTTTATTGATTGATGGACGCTTGGTGAATATTGAGGACTCCAATTTACAACACGTTATCAGCACGCTCTAATCTACAATTTGTTGGTGTTGCCCTAGGAAAGAATTGTGTTATTCTATCAAGGTACTTTCAATCCCTTTTGTAAATTGACATGCTTGATTGAGAATTGAATTGTTTAGATCTATTTGTTGTTTTATCCTAGTCTGAATATGGGACAAAGAGCCTTGTTTTATTTTATTTTTTTCGGCACGAAATATTTTAACACAAATCTTAGAATTAAACTGTTGATATTAATTTTTTTTGTCAAAGTTGTGTACGTTAGGCCAGTGACCAGATTGCCATGAATTATCGCATCACAATAGAGGAAAGAGTGAAATCTCTGAACATCACTACACTTGTTGTGATATTGAAAAATAGCAATCCACATAATAATTTTGTGAAAGTGTCGTTTCCCAGTTTTTTTTTTTTTTTGTTTTATTCATATGCATAAAAACATAAACAATAGCAGGGAATGATTTTTTTTTTATGTATTGCTTTCACGTCTTTAAAATGAAGGAGTGCTTAATTGATATATCACCTGACACAATTCTCTGATAGCAAAAGTGAGAGTTTTTAGTGAATCAATTTGCAGAAATATTGTCGTCTTGAAAAAAATTATTTCTTGTTTGTTTTCCACACTTGAGGCAGAGACACGTGATAGTGAAATAATATTTGTACACACGCATATTTTTTTCCTTCAAAATAAAACATTCTTCTTTAATGATACATGTATTTTTTTTTTTTGGGACGATAAATAATTATATAGTTCATAGACCCGTTGATATCAAGATGTCTGATATCACCAAAAGATAATTATCTTTTGTTGAGCTCGCCCTTGATGGGAGTAATTATTTGACTTGGGCCCTTGATGTTGAGATTCACCTGGCCTCATTTGACTTAAGTGCCACAATTGATTCTAAATCTCAGAGCACTCTCGCCCAGAAGGCAAAAGCATTGATTTTTCTCCGTCACCATCTGAATAAAGATCTTAAAAATGAATACCTCACCGAAAAAGAGTCTTCCAATCTTTGAAAATCTCTGAAGGATCGCTTTGACCAACAAACGGCTATAATTCTCCCTCAAGCTCAATATGACTGGCTTAATATTCGTTTTCAGGATTTTAAATCCGTCACTGAGTATAATTCGGCCCTACATCGTATTGTTTCACAGCTGAAACTCTGTAAGCAGAACATTACTGAGGCAGAGTTGCTTGAAAAAACTTTATCAACTTTTCATGCTAGTAACCTTGTACTCCAGCAGCAGTATAGGGCTAAAAACTATGCAACTCACTCTGAGCTAATATCTGCCTTGCTTGTGGCTGAAAAAAAAAACATAATCAATTATTAATGAAAAATCATAATGCTAGACCGGTTGGAACTCAAGCTGTGCCTGAAGCACATGCGACTACTCACGGGCATCATAATGTTTATTTCGTGGACTATGGTGATGATGTGTGATTAATCTGCATTCTATCTTAGAACTGGATATTTTTATTTCTTGGTTTGTTTCTTGCTATTAGACAATTCTGATTTCTTTTGCTTTGCCAGACATTTGTTTTTGCTATTGGTATGTTTTCAGACGTTATGTTTTGATTGGGACTTCGTGATTGCTTCGTTTGCTTACAATGTTTTACTTTTCTTTTAGTGTACCACAACCATTCATTAGTTTGCATCTTATGGAGAAAGAGGGCATTTTATGTCTGGTCGACAGTGCTACTACGCACACTATTTTGAAAGATAGGGAATTTTTTTAAACTTTCAATGAAAAGAAAGGGAGTGTTTCTACAATTGCTCATGATAAAATCTTGATAGTAGGCTCCGGCAGAGCTTTACTTACTCTTCCTAGGGTACCGAATTAATAATTAATAATGCGCTTTTGTACCCTAAATCACAAAGAACACTCCTTAGTTTTAAAGATATTCGATCTAACGGTTTTCATATTGAAACTAAGACTGAAAATAATATAGAGTATCTTCTAATGACTCATTCACAAGGAAGTCAAAAGAAAATTGTAGAAGAACTTCCCTCTTTCTCCTCAGGCTTGTACCATACTTACATTCGACCTTCTATTAATCATGTTGCATTGAGCTTCAAATTTAAAGACCTAAATTCATTTAAATTATGGCATGAGCGATTGGGTCATCCTGGGCTTAGTATGATGCGTCGGATTATTTCTACCTCTATTGGGCATACCGTATCTAGCAGCAATCTCCCTTCTTTTAATGAATTTATTTGTGATGCTTGTGCAAAGGAAAAATTAATATTGAGACCTTCACGTACTAAAGTTGGAATTGAATCTCCTACGTTCCTTCATAGGATTCAAGGTGATATATGTGGCCCTATTCATCCCACTTCGGGACCTTTTCGATATTTTATAGTATTGATAGATGCTTCCACTCGATGGACATATGTGTGTTTATTGTCCACTAGAAATCAGGCTTTTCCAAAGCTCCTTGCTAAAATTATTGAATTAAGAGCTCAATTTCCTGATTATCAAATAAAAACTATTAGAATGGATAATGCCGGTGAATTTACATTGAAAGCTTTTGATGATTACTGTATGTCACTGGGCATCAAAGTGGAGCATCCGGTACCTTATGTCCACACACAAAATGGTCTAGCCGAATCACTCATTAAGCGCATCAAATTAATTGCTAGACAATTGTTACAAAATTCTAACTTACCAATTTCATATTGGGGACATGCAATTTTACATGCTGCTGCCCTAATTCAAATCCGACCTACTGCATATCATGATTACTCCCCTATACAACTAGTGTGTGGTAAAGAACCTAACATTTCCCATCTGCGAGTATTTGGTTGTGCAGTCTATGTTCCCATCTCACCACCACAGCGTACCTCTTTGGGCCCTCATAGAAAGCTAGGTATATATATTGGCTATGAATCTCCGTCTATTCTCAAATACCTAGAGCCCATGACTGGGATCAATTTACAGCTAGGTACGCTGACTGCATATTTGATGAAGAGAATTTTCCGACATTAGGGGGAGATAAAAGCCCAAACTTAAATAAATGCCGAGAAATTTCTTGGAATGTAGAAAATCTACAATATTTAGATCCACGCACTAATCAAACTGAACTTGAAGTTCAAAATATAATTAATTTGCAATATTTAGCAAATAATCTGCCAGATGCATTTACTGATCATAAAGGAGTGACCAAATCTCATGTACCTTCAATAAATGCTCCACAACGAGTGGAAGTCCCCATAAAATCTAATAATCCTGCAGATGCTCCACGCCAGAAGCGTGGTAGACCCGTTGGTACAAAAGACAATAATCCGCGGAAATTGAAATCTAATAAGAATATTGAATCACTCCCGAAATCTCCAGAAGAGAATCGTCCAGAAGGCGAAAATCCTAGTTTAAATGCACGTGCAACAAATAATAAAAATACTAGGATTGCGGAACATCCAGATCAAAATATATTGGGAAATGATGAAGATCTGGTTGATGTAAATATTGAAGTAGCTACGAATTTTGTTGATACAGGAGAAACTTATAATAGAAGTAACATAGTCGTCGACGACACATTTGCCTCTATAGTTGCTTTTACCATCTTCAATAATCTGGATCCAGAACCTAAATCAATTGCAGAGTGCCGGAAGCGCTCCGATTGGGTAAGATGGAAAGAGGCAATTGAGGCTGAACTAGACTCGCTAAATAAACGAAAAGTTTTTGGCTCTATTGCGCGTACACCTCAAAATATTATCCCAGTAGGATATAAATGGGTGTTCGTGCGAAAGAGAAATGAAAATAATGATGTGGTGAGATACAAAGCGAGATTAGTTGCTCAAGGGTTTTCGCAGAGACCCGGAATTGATTTTGATCAAACATATTCTCCTGTAATTGATGGAATAACGTTCCGCTATTTGATATCTCTGGCAGTAACTATGAACTTAGATATGCAGTTAATGGATGTCGTGACCGCATATTTATATGGGTCATTAGACACAAATATATATATGAAAATCCCTGAAGGATTAAAGGTTCCCGAAATAAGGAAAAATGAAACGCGCAACATGTATAGCATTAAATTACAAAAGTCATTATATGGCTTAAAGTAGTCGGGTAGAATGTGGTACAACCGACTGAGTGAGTTTTTGTTGAAAAATAATTATGTGAATAACGATGTGTGCCCCTGTGTGTTTATAAAGAAGTCAACGAATGGCTTTTGCATCATTTCAGTTTATGTCGATGACATAAATGTAATTGGCACACGAGAGGAGCTTGATAAAGCTAGCTCATGCCTAAAGACGGAGTTTGAAATGAAAGATTTGGGTAAAACCAAATATTGTCTCGGCCTGCAGATCGAGCATCTCCCTGAAAGAAAATTTGTACACCAGTCAACCTACTTGAAGAAGGTTTTAGAAAAATTCTACATGGATAAATCTCATCCACTTAGCACACCAATGGTTGTCCGATCCCTTGAAGCGGATAAGGACCCATTTAGACCTAAAGAAGATACCGAAGAAAATTTAGGATCAGAAGTTCCTTACTTGAGCGCTATTGGCGCGTTACTTTATCTTGCAAATTGCACCAGGCCTGATATTACATTTGCAGTAAACTTGCTAGCAAGGTTTAGTGCTTCTCCTACGAGGAGACACTGGAATGGTATTAAACATATCTTTAGGTATCTTCTAGGTTCACAAGATCTTGGTTTACTTTATAAGAAAAATCAAGATATAACATTGGTGGGCTATTCGGTTGCTGGTTATATGTCTGATCCCCATAATGCTAGATCACAGACTGGTTATGTTTTTCTTTGTGGTGGTACTGCAATCTCTTGGAAGTCGGTCAAGCAGTCCATGGTTACTACATCTTCAAACCATTCAGAAATAATTACTTTATACGAGACTTCACGCGAATGTGTATGGTTAAGATCTTTAATCCAACATATTCGTGGATCATGTGGAATGACAAATGATATAACCCCCACTGTCCTTTATGAGGACAATGCAGCTTGTATTTTACAAATGAGTAGTGGGTATGTCAAAGGAAGCATGACAAAACACATTGCTCCAAAATTCTTTTACCCACACGAGCTCCAAAAGAGCGGTGAGATCATTGTACAAAAGGTAAGGTCTAGCGAGAACTTGGCAGACCTATTCACCAAATCCCTTCCTACATCTACTTTTGAAAAATACATTTATGGTATTGGTATGCGTAAACTGGGAAGACTATTGTCTTCAGGGGAGGGAAAAACTCAAAATAATCCTGAAGATTAGGTCCTGAAGACCAAATGTTGTACTCTTTTTTTCCTTTAACTAAGTTTTTCCCAATGGGTTTATTAGTTAAAGGTTTTTAACGAGGCAGCTAGTAAAACACATGAATCTTTATAAACCATGTACTCTTTTTCCCTTGACTAATCTTTTTCCCTGTCGGGTTTTTATTAGCAAGGTTTTTAATGAGGCATGTAGTAATGTCCAAGGGGGAGTGTTATAAATACATTAATATGGACATTACTAATATATAATTGGGCATGAAGTCCATTAGATAAAAAAATTAGGTTGTAGGGCTTCCCTCTTGTAAACCCTATAAAAGGATGATTATACCGATGAATAAGATTACAGACTTTTCTGCTTCTCTTTTCTTGTTCTCTTTACTGCATATTTTATTGATTGATGGATGCTTGGTGAATATTGAGGACTCCAATTTACAACACAAACTAAATTAATCGTTCAAGGACACCATTTTTAGATCGGCGAGTACACAACAATAAATAGGAAGCAAATTTTGCTAAAGTAAAATGAATCCTAGGTTACGTAATTTTTTTATCAAGCGAGGTCACACTAAAACTACTGTGCTCTCTTGGAGTTCGTGGGACGGTGGCGTGGTATTGACTCCTTCCTTTTTCTCGACTTGCCTCACCGGAGAATTACGATTGGCCTCCATCTTTTTCCAGTTGAAATCACAAACATACAAAGGAGGAAACTTTTTCCTAGTGTACCATTAGATCAGTTTTTTTTTTTTTTTTCAATTATTTTCGAGAGGAGACAAACATAACGTGGTGTCATTGTCCTGTTTTTATGGGTTCCAAGGCGGGGCAGGTAGAGTTAATTGAATTGAGTTTAAATACACTATTAACTAAAAATTAATAAGTCTTTTAAGTCAAAATGAGTTCAAAAAGCAGAGTCCATGTGACTCAACCGATCAAAATTGATTTTAACCAGTTTTAACTCCTTACCATAAGTCTCAATTTAATATAAGTAGATTTTTTAGAAGCATAAAAAAGTTCTATTTAAATACACCATAATTTAAAAATCCCACTTTCCTCTCTGCGATTTCAAACCCTACTGTCGCTTCCCAACTTACTCTTCTCCGATTTGCCTTCTTTAGCGGCAATTGAGCTCGAGCTGGTGGCCGGCCCTCGGTAGTCTGGATCCCGCTCTGTTTTCTCGCACCAGCCTCATCAATTGCGATGGAGGGGCTCAACTTCCATGGGAGGGTTTCTTCCTTTCAGCGTCGTCTTCAACGCCCAGGTTGTTGGCTTCTCTGGGTCATGGTGGACGTGGTCGAGGCGAGTTTTGATGGGCGGGGTGGGGCGGGGCTCGGTGTTTGCGGCCTATGGGTCGGGCGACCGAAGCTTCGCCACTGCTTTCGGTCTTCTCTTCCTCGTCCTATATACTCTGGTGTTGGGTCTGGGAAGACCGACGTCTCCAATTTCTGGCCTGTGGTGTTGGATGGAGTGGAGTTGCAGTGGTGTGGAGGGCTGTCGGCCGCGTTCAGGAGATTTGGGGGTCGGGTCTGTGACCACGACTCCTTTTGCTCTGTGCCCCTGTTTCTCTTATGTTGGGTTTCGGGGGTATCAGATCTATAGATCTACAGATTGAGATATGAACACAAGAGAGAATTGAAGAACAATGAAGAAGAAAAACTGCGTTTGTATATTAGGGTTACGGGGAATGAAAAAGTGATTACAGAATGAGGGGAAGGTCTACAGATTGAGATATGAACACAAGAGAGAATTGAAGAACAATGAGGAAGAAAAACTGCGTTTGTATATTAGGGTTACGGGGAATGAAAAAGTGATTACAGAACGAGGGGAAAACCCTTATTTATACTCTACTTATTAATACTAAAAGTGCTAATAGAAAACTAACTAGGAAAGGTAAAACACACTTTATACATCTTATTACAAAAGTGTTAAAAGGAAAATTATATACTCTATTAGGGGGCGAGTCGGGTATTGTCGATCTTCGCTAGTGGTGTTAGAGGGCTCGGTTCAGTGGGGTTCTGGGGCAATTCGGATGTTGTGGTCATGGTGAGTTTTGGCTCAGGTTGATGTCCCGAGGCTTGCACTACCTCCGTTAGGCAACCGCTTTGGTTTTTGGCAGTTTCGGGGTCGGTTCTCTTCGGTTGCGGGACTCAATTTAAGGCGACTTGATCCGCTAGCTCTGTTCGATTTAGCTGCTTGGGAAGGGCTAGTTGTTAGTTCTAGTTAGTTTATTTTATTCTGTTTAGTTATTGTTTTTGTTAAGTTGTTCTGTAGTATTTGTGTTTTTTGGTCTGGGTCATTGGCCTCTGTGTTACCCGAGTGTGAGTGAGTATTACCCTGTTGGCGCTATTTTCTCTCATTCTCCTCTTGGGAGTTTTTAGTGTTTTTAGGATTTAATCCTGTTGGGGTCGGGGTTCTAGGCGGTCTTTTGACCTGTCTTCCCAGTTTATTCAGTCGTTGGTTGTTTGTATTCAACCGTTGGTTGTTGTATTCAGCTAATGGTTGTATTTTTGCACATTTGTGTGTTTTTATATAATATATCTATCGTTTAAAAAAAAAAATACACCATAATTTTAAAAATCTTAAAATGTTTAAAAATTAGAATTGATTATACAATATATTTTGATTGTGGTTTTGTTTATTATGCTTTAGATCAATTCTTTATTTATGTATGCTTAAGATCAAGATTTTTTTTTCCCATCGATAGAAAGCTCAATATACATTAAAACTGAAAAGTTCAGTACAGGTCGGGCACGCACCCGAAGGCAAAACCCACTGAGAGACACGTCATACAAGATGGTCTAAAGAACACCTAGACACCTACTAAGGCAAGAAAACAATCTTGACACCTGTAGCGGTAAAACCACCCTTAAACACACACATAAACCAAACCACATAAACTAGGCTTGTAAACAAATTGATTTTTTTATTCAATTCAATATTCGTGATTCAAATTCGAATTTGAATACGAATAATTTTTTATATTCGAAAGTTAAACGAATTCGAATTTGTTGATATTCGATTCGAATTTGTAGATATTCGAGTCGCTAACGATAATTATTTAAATCTTATAAATTATATATCATATGCATTTTGTTTATAATATATATGTATATATATATATATATTGTGATATTCCTAATATTTTTATGACAGAAAAAATAAACACCATCTCAAATTAACAATTTTTCCTAAAAACATGAAAAAACATAAAAATTATTTTTTTAACTATAATATTTTATAATTATATTATTTTTTTGAAAATAAATTTCGATTCGAATATGTTCGAATATTCTAAACGAATCGAATACGAACCAAAAAATGAATTCCTTTACAAATCAAATACGAATTCGAATTCTCGAATATTTTAAAGAATTCGAATCTAATATCTTAGTATTCGTTTTAATTCTATTCGTTTACAGCCCTAACTGAAACAACGACAAAGACTCCAACCAACTGCAGCACCACTAAGCAACACTAAATGAAAGGAAAACAAAAACACAACCAAATAGCCTCAAGAAACATACATAACTAGAAAAAATATCATCCTACACAAAAAGCAGCCCCGGTCACAAACCCTGCAAAGCCGCGAACTCCTGGCAATCTTTCTAAGCCCCTTCACGATCAATTCCTCTGATTCCTAGATCCCCTGGAACATCCAGAATCACCACAAGATATACGTTGAAAGTTGTATTCTAACTTGTGAGACCTCACTCTTGTCTAAAGCACAAATCTGTCACCACCAATTCTTACACGAGCATCCCTCAGTTTGAGTGCGATTCCACACCCTTTTAGCTTTCCTGCAGTTTAAGAAAACGTGTTCTATTTTGATTGTGGTTTTGTTTACGGCATTACTATTTACCGCCCCCCTTATTACTAGTCACCGCCCTCCTTGGACGATTTTTTCCTTTTCATTTGTTGTGTCCAGCAATATGTCCAGTAGCTCAGAGGTAAAAAAAAAAAAAAATCGTCCGGCCAGAAAAGTAGCACGCGACCGGCGGTGTTCGACCGACCGGACCGGACGGCCTAAAAGGCGTCCGGCCAGTTCGACCGGACACACCATGGTCGTGCAGTAAAGCAGGCCGTACGGACCGGTCTATGTACTAAAAGACCGGCCGTACGGCCCACTTGGTGTCCGGTCACGACGGCCGGTTTAAACCCGGTCTGGCCGGTCCGACCAGCCGGACATTATTTTTTATTTTTTATTTTTTATTTTTATTTTTTTATTATTTTGAATTGTTTTAAAATTATTAAATACATTGCAGGTGTCTTTAGAGATTTTGGAGGAGATAGTATTGATTATTGTTCCGCTTTCAATACAACTACGCTGTTTATTAGTGATGAGGAGGCTATTAATGATGCAAAAAAATACGGCAATTCTGAATGGTTTCTTTTTTAGTATTTCGAAACACAAAAAACCCGGAAGGCTGAAGATCTTGAAGTGCAACCGAGGCAAACATTATAGAGGCAAAAACATAGATATGAATAAAGTTGTTTCTAGACATTCAAAAACGAAAGCGTGCCAGTGCCCTTTTGAGATACAAGTAAAGCATGTTGCCAGATCGACATACTGGATGATCCACACGAGTTAAGAGGAAACGAAGGGATACCATAATCATTCATTTGTTGTGTATCCTGAGGCCATCGACAGTCGAGCGGCATCAGCCAGTCATCAATATTATTCGTGATATGACTGTTGCGCATGCGACACCAGCAAATATTTTGGCCGTCGTCCAGGAAAAAAAATCCACACGACCATGTTAATCGGTGACATATATATAACTATAGAAACTGGTTGCGTAAGGAAAGATTTGAGGGTAGGGACGTTCCTACCCAACTTCTACATTTGGCTAGCAGCAGCAAGTATATAGTTTATACAAATATCGATCCGAATGCAAATTCGCTGACACACATATTCATGACCCATCCTAATTCAGTGAGTCTATTCCGGACATATTACTGGTTTGTCGGCATAGATTCGACGTACAAAACCAACAGGTATTTTAAATTTATAGATATCTTATTAGTATTAATTTAAATTTGTATTTTGGATTAAATTTTATGTGATTATAATTTTTGTCTTTTGGTCTCATTTTCACAGGTACAAGATGCCGTTGGTCAAGATGATTGGCATGATGTCGTGCAACAATAACTTTCTAATTGCGTATGCCCTCATGAAGGACGAGAAAGAGGCCAGTTATGATTGGGTTCTCGACAAGTTGAGACTTCTCATAGGCTATACGGTAAGGATTTATATGAAGTACACGATTAATTTAATTAGTAATAAAAGTACTTTGTGCAATATAGTAAAAAATTTGAGCTTTTTTGGCGTGTCTCACTAATTTTTGCCGCTGCTCAGGTGCATCCTAATATTGTTGTTAGTGACAGAGAGTTGGGCTTAATGACTCCTATTAGGAGGCATTTTCCCCAATCTGCCCACTTACTCTGCACGTGGCACATCAACAAGGAGGTGGAAAACAAAGTGTACAACCTGTTTGGGAAAAATAAAAAATTATCTGAGAGGTTCTTGCGCGGTCGGTGGAAGTCGATTATGGATGCCAGTACGTCGGATGAGTACGACACTGCCATAGCTCAATTGAATGCAAAATACTGGAATGGCTCACAAGTGGTACAATCTCTCGAGCAGACGTGGCTAGGCCACAAGGAGAAGTTTGTGAAAGCATGGACGAACCAAGTAACACATTTTGGCAACATAACTACCTGTAGGGTGGAAAGTGCCCACTCTGTGTTGAAGCCGTGGCTTCACACGTCGACTGGCGCGCTCGATACAGTGTGGCATAAGATTGATAAGGAGATCGAGTCTCAATTAACTGAAATCAGGTACATTCCTCAAAAACGAAATGTGTCATTTTATTACTTATGAAATAATTATAATAAATAAAAAAAGCCACCGAAATATATTATATATAAGTATATTATATTATATTGTAATTTGTTATATTATATATGTATATTATATTATAAAATGTTATATTATATTATATAAGTATTTTAAATTATATAAGTATAGTATATTATATTATAATTTGTTATATTATATTATATAAGTATATTATATTATATAAGTATAGTATATTATATTATAATTTGTTATATTATATTATATAAGTATATAATATTATATAAGTATAGTATATTATATTATAATTTTTTATATTATATTATATAAGTATATTATATTATATAAGTATTTTATATTATATAAGTATAGTTTATTATATTAAAATTTGTTATATTATATTATATAAATATATTATATTATATAAGTATAGTATATTATATTATATAAGTATATTATATTATAATTTGTTATATATAACAAATTGTTTTGTAATGTATTAACAGGACATCACTTGAGTCTTCGAGACTTAGGAAGAGTACGACATATACGGGATTGTCTTTCGCGTGCTTGACATTAGAGTCTGTCTGAATTTATTGAACGATGAGCTGACAAGGATGCGAGACTTGAGCTATGAAGTTTACTTGCGCTGCGGCTGTTTATTGCCTACCACACATAGAATTCCTTGTGCATGTACGCTTCGTACAACACATGATTCTAAAATGGCGATTGGTATGGACATGATCCACGAGTTCTGGAAGGCATTAGAGATGTTAGAACCAGGTAATTTGTGGTTAATGTTTATTTATAATTTTCTACTTTCTGATTCATTTTAAATTACAAATTAAAGTATATTCCTTTGTTTACTTGTTGCAATTTTTTGATCGTATACTTTTAGGGACAAATCACCAGAGCCAGCATAATCAGGGTGCCTGGACAGATGTTGAGTTTTTTCGGACGCTTGCTAAAGAGGTTGAAGCGAGCGATCCTGCGACGATGCGGTACTACAATGACCTCATTTACGGTCAGCTTTACCTGGACTAACAAGCATATGCAGAACCGGAGGTTAAGGAAAATACGCGAGGTCGTCCCAAAAAAAAAAAACAGATTCTACTAAGCGTGAATCATCGCGATGAGAGTATAGGGATAATTCGCAAGGTCGTACAAGCAATTCTTCGCGTGGACGCACTTCTTCGCGTGGTCGCACTTCTTCGCATGGTCGCACTTCTTCGCGTGGACGCACTTCATCGCGTGGACCGACAACCAGCCAATCTTCTCAACCGTCACAAGAGGCACACCAAGGTGACATTTATTTTTTATACAACTGACCGTTAATTGAAATGTTAATTTACAAAATTATATTATTTTATTGTGACGTGAAATTATTATGATGTTCCAGTTAGTACCGAGACAGATATATTTAGTTTTGAGTACCAGAACAGTGCTCCCTGGCATATGTTGGACTACGTAGTGAGCTACTTGAATGTGAAAGCAGATGGGAACTGCAGATGATGGGTCATCGCGAGTTACATTTACGGGGACCAGGAGATGTGGTAACTCGTACGAGAGAATGTTGCCAATGAGATTTACAGCCACCGTGCCTTGTACGAGTACATCTATTACAGGGATATCGACAGGGCACTCTGTCGGATAAGGTGGGACGGGGGCGCTTTTTATTATTATTATTATTTTACTACTATTTTTATTTTATATTTATTTTTCTTTTATATTATAATTATTATTATTCAAATGCTAATATTTTAATTTTATAAGGTGGGACGGGGGCGCTTGTGGCCAGGGTCACTGGATGGAAACTCCATGCGACCTCTACCCTGTTGCAACCCTATTTAATGTGGTTGTCGTTCTTTTAAGATCTGGTCGCGATGGTCGTATGTCCAACCAGTTCAGCTGCACAGTATTGCCGCTTGCTGCAGCATCAACGAGTACAGGGCCACGCCGTGGGATTTGCATATGTCATCTTGGTAACTACGCACACTACATTCGGTTAGATTTGACTCAGGATTGTCCATTACCACCTATTCATAGTATGTGGTTCAGTAACCGAACTGCTTCGGTTGAGAATTGAGAGAATCAGTACCAGCCTAGGTTGCAATTATGGTTTGATGCTCAAAATAACCCCTGATGTGTGAAATGTTTTCTTCTATTCGGTGTTCGGTTTTATGTTGTTGGGAACTTTTACATGATTATGTTTTTTCATTATATGCTTTCATTTTATTCTTGTTAAAAAAAAAAGGATGTCGCGAGTAGCAACTTAACCCACAAGGGTCTCTGTTTTTCTCGCGAGTCACACATTATCTTTATGGAATATTTGAGTTCGAATGTAGTCTAATAAAAATAATAACGCACATCAATCCGCATGATGTCTTACAAGAAAAAAAAAAATCATTACACATTTCTTTAGAATTGGCGTAATCCAACCTAAGCTTAGCCAATTCGTCTGATAACTGCGCCGCCTGCAGAGGGTCATGAGCTGTTAAACCCTGCAGAGTCCTCGAGGTAAGGCTGAATACACGGTCCATCCACTACAAAAACAAAATTGAAGAATAAAAATATATGCTCATTATTTATTAAAATAAAATTTATCTAATCAAACATTATTAATTAAAAGTTTGCGAACGACTTACATAGTCGGTGTTCCCACGCGTAGGGACCTCGCTCTCGTCAGGCAGATTCTCACCCAAGACAGTAGGATGGGAAACCCGACGGTACCACAACAAGTACTCCGCATCCGCCTCCCCTCGATCATCTGTGGCGACCCTACACATGCTGGTGTTGACAGTCTGCGACATCGGGAACTAGTTCCACATATTTACTGTGCTAACATCAGGATGCTCAACTTTGTAGAGCCTCGACTGCCAACCACGGTAATTATAAGTAATTGATCAAACATTTTTTTTTTCATGATTATAATAATTCTTAGTTAATCATTCATGATTATAAAATTCTAATTAATCATGTATAAAATTCTAATTAATCATCTATACTACCTGCCAAGCACGGTTTACAGCGGTCGGCGCCTGTATAGGGGGAGGGATGGTCTGTACATACCCCAACTGCCGCAGAAACCGTACAGGATAGTACGACTCGACAATATCGCAGTACCGAATCAGTCCGCAATAAAGAGTCCTCTGCTCTATCTCATCTGGCCAGGAGCTGCTGTATGGTGTCCATTGCACCTGTTCACAATGGCATAAAAGCATTTATAAGAATATTTATATTATTTTAAATAACGAGTAACTAAATAAAATAAATTAACGTACACTGGAGGCAGTGAGTCTGTCCAGCTTCCGACGGATAGACATGAGACGGTCCTCTGACCTATGACCCACCCCTGCATTCCACATCCGAGCTCGTGCGGACTCGTTAGGTCCGAGGGGTAAACGCCCCTCCTGGGGTCAAAAATCAGGGAAATACTTGTAAATCCAAGACTGCAGAAGAGTCAAGCAGCCGAAAAGTTGTTTGGAGTCCCCTCTGCTGGCAATACCTAACTGTCGGTATAAATATGCCAGCGTAGCCGACCCCCAGGAGTAACCTCCAATGGCATCCAAGCCGTCGAGCACCTCATGTAGAAGCTTCGGACTCACTCTACTACCACTCTTCTCCACGAACAACGTGGTAGCCAGCAGCACCCAAATCTAGGCAACAGCCTCATCTGAAGCCAACTTATTTTTACCCCTGAATATCTCCCCAACAGAGGCTTCGGCCACCGAATCACGCTGCCACAACGACGCAATTAGGTCAGGCTTCGTGACCGAAAGTATCTCCATGCAGTAAGCCTGGCATGCCTCTGAATCTGGGTCCTCAACGACCACAGCTCCCTCAACATGAATGTCCAAAATGGCCCGGACATCGTGCAACATAATGCTCATCTCACCAAAAGACAGGTGAAACGAGTTAGTATCAGGCTGCCATCGCTCCACAAATGCAGTAATCAGTGGAGTGTCCAAGTGGACGTGCATGGAGTCTGCCAGATGTGACAGCCCGGTCTGTCTAATCAGATCAAGTGCCTCGGCAGACATTTCACCTCGCCAAACTTTCAGATTTTCCACAGCTCGCTGTCTGTTCTGGCATCTCAGTAAGTCTCGCATCTGTCCATTCCACATTCGGGAGGCTACGTGCCCTAGAAAGCTAGGGATCACACTCCCATCCATGGGCCCATCGGGAACTGGACCTCTAACGATCCAGTCTTCCCCATCATCAGTCCTAGATCGTTTGCTAGTACCTACATTAGAAAAGAATAGACAAATATATAAATGCATAATTGAAATAATGTCATTAACAGTACTGATAATTTGTTGCAATTAAGTCGAAATATTAATGTCAAACGAAATAAAAATACTTAAATTATTTACCTGAGGATCCAGTGCTAGCAAAACTCCCACCAGCCTGTCGTGGAATAGCAGGCCGAACAGGAGCCGTAGGCTGTGCAGGAGCCACAGGCTGTGCAGGAGACGCATGCTGTGCAGGAGGTGTATGCTGAGCAGGAGGTGTATGCTGCGGTGGGAGTCCAGGAGAAGAAATATCGTACGCATCGTCATATGATGCGGACTCGTCAGAAGACTGCTCCGTCTGGGCTACCGACTCAACAACATAATATACCTGCTGACCGTACGGTGCTGGTGCACGGGGTATCGAACTGCCTGCCTGGCCAGCATAATAATATCTCTGCTGATCCTGATCGTACAGTAATGGTCCGGGGACGGGGACTCTGGAACTGCTTGTCTGGCTATACCCTTGCTGACCAACCGGTACGACTGGTGCGTGGAGTCTCGAACTGCCTGACTGGCCAACCTGACCAGTTTGTAATATCCGGGCCTCTTTGATCGCCTCCTCCAGAGTGCGACGACCGGACGCATTTATACCCCGACTTATAACGTGTCGGGTTCCAGAACTGTGAATAATATTGTCGGCCGGGTCGTCACGGTCAGCTTGTTCAGGTATACGAATACCCTAAATGAACAATTTAAAGTAATAATTAGTAAATGTTTTTTTTTAATTTATATAATACGATAATTACATATATTCATTTATATAATAACATTATTATATATATGTTTTTATACATATTTATAATAAATTATATACATACTTTTTAAATTATTACATATATGTTTTTAAATGCTAATATATTAATTTTATAACCTAACCAGTTTATTTTATATTTATTTTTCTTTTATATTATAACTATTATTATTTAAATGCTAATAGTTTAATTTTATAATATTCGAATAAATATATTATAATATTTTTTACTTTATTAATGTCATATTTTTTTCTTTTATATTATAATTATTATTATATTATTTATTATGCTAATATTTTTAGTTTTTAATATTCAAATAAATATATTATAATATTTTTTTCTTTATAATGTAATATCTTTT
>CACSLK010027842.1:2985909-2997029 GCA_902706635.1 Striga hermonthica
AAGCAATTACCAGGAAGGTCAAAGGGTACAACAAGCCAACTACATTCACTCCTTACACAAACACCAAAAAACCTGATACAACCAGTTTTCCTACACAAAGAAATTCCAACAATTTTGTCAAAAACCCCACCAAACTGCTGACAGCTAGTGAAATGGCTGCCAGAAGGGAGAAAGGCCTATGTTACAATTGTGATGAGAAATTTACTTATGGGCACAGGTGCAAACAAAGGATCAATTACATGATCATGACAGAAGAAGAGGAACTCTCATATTTGCAGGCTGACACTGACATTAATGAGCAGCCACTTACATTGGAGGGGCTAGAAGAGGTGCAAATGACTGTGAATTCCATAACTGGGGAAAATGGGGTTACTACTATGAGAGTTGTGGGGGAACTGGGGAATCAAAAGCTTCATATCCTTATTGATACTGGGAGCACCCTGAGCTTCATTCAAGAAAAGACAGCCAAAAAGCTGGGTTGCAACCTTGGTAGCACAAAACCATTGCTAGTGAGGGTGGCCAATGGCCAGAAGATGGTCAGTTCACAAGTGGTGGATGGATTCAAGTGGGAAATGCAAGGTAACACCTTCACCTACCCTCTGAGGCTTCTACAAAGTGAAGGTTGTGACCTTATTTTGGGAGGGGACTGGCTTAAGTCCTACACCCCAATTGAGTTTGACTATGACAAAATGACTGTAACAGTCACTAGGATGGGAAAAAGAATTAAAATACAGGCACTCACTGGAATGACAGATTGCAAATTCATATCAGGGCTTTCTCTTTTCAAAATGGTACACCAAAACCCTGAGGACATTGAAGAACTCTATTGGTTAACTACAGAAGGACAAGACCATTCACATGACCCAGGCTGCAACATTTACTGTCAACATTTGAGGATGTGTTTGAGGAACCCAAGGAGCTACCCCCTAGCAGGGGAGTTGAACATCAGATACTTCTTAAGCCAAACAGCATACCCAAACATCAATATCCCTACAGATCTTCTCACAAACACAAAGAAGAAATTGAAAGACTGGTCAAAGAAATGTTTGAGGCTGGGATAATCCAAGATAGCAAGAGCCCTTTTGCTTCTCCTGTTTTATTGGTTAAGAAAAAGGACTCCACATGGAGGCTCTGTGTGGACTACAGATACTTAAATGATATGACCATCAAACATGATTACCCCATCCCTATCATTGATGAGCTGCTTGATGAGTTGCATGGTTCAAAATTTTTTTCTAAAATTGATCTGAGGGCTGGGTATTTTCAAATATTGATGAAGCCAGAGCACAGGTTCCTCACTGCTTTTAGCAAACACAATGGACATTATGAATTTCTAGTGATGCCATTTGGATTGTGTAATGCCCCTGCCACCTTCCAATCACTCATGAACCAGGTTTTCAGAGATAAGCTCAGGAAAAGTGTGTTAGTGTTTTTTGATGACATATTGGTGTACAGTAAAACCTGGGATGAGCACCTACAACACTTGGAGGAGGTTCTATTGGACCTGAGGAGGAATCAGCTATATGCCAAGAAAAGTAAGTGTTATTTTGGCAAACAAGAAGTAGAGTACCTGGGGCATATCATATCTCAAGAGGGTGTGTCTACTGACCCACAAAAAGTTGCTAGTATGCTACAATGGCCTATACCCAAGAATGTCAAACAACTGAGGGGCTTCTTGGGACTTACTGGGTACTACAGGAAGTTTGTTAAAGGTTATGGGCTTATCAGCAGGCCCCTTACCAACCTACTCAAGAAAGACAGTTTTTTATGGAGCTGTGAAGCTGAGCAAGCTTTCAATCAACTTAAAGAAGCTATGTCCTCAACCCCTGTGTTGGCTTTACCAGACTTCACTAAGCCCTTTGTTTTAGAAACAGATGCTAGTGGAACTGGGATTGGTGTAGTCCTAATGCAGCAAGGAAGGCCCATTGCTTACATGAGTAAAACCCTTAGCCCTAGAAACCAAGGGCTCTCAATCTATGAGAGGGAATTTTTGGCTGTATTAATGGCAGTACAGAGATGGAGACACTACCTACAGGGCTATAGGTTCATCATAAGGACTGATCAGCAAGCTTTGAGGTATTTACTGAACCAGAAAATGACCACTCCCCTTCAACAAAAGTGGATCACCAAGCTACTGGGGTTGGATTATGAAATCCAGTACAAAAAGGGGCTGGAAAATAAAGCTGCTGATGCTTTATCCAGGATACCTGAGGAAGAATGCACAGCCCTTTCCACATTTGTACCAGGCTGGTTGGAGGATGTCATTCAAAGCTATCAAGGAGATGTTTATTTCACTAAGTTAGTGACTGCCTTATCTGTGAAACCTGACTCTTATCCTGGGTTTTCCCTCTCAAAAGGAATTATCAGATATAAAGGAAGAATTGGGGTTGGGAACAACCTAAATTTTTAGGGAATCCATTATGACAGCTATGCATGATTCAGCTTATGGGGGTCACTCAGGGGTACATGGCACTTACCAAAGGCTAAAATCTGTTTTCTACTGGCCTTCAATGAAATTGGATGTTCAAAAGAAAGTTAAGGAATGTGATGTGTGTCAGAGAAACAAATCTGACAAAACTAGCTACCAGGGCTTGCTACAACCCCTACCAGTTCCAAAACAAGCATGGACCCATGTTTCCATGGATTTCATTGAAGGGCTTCCTAAATCCAATGGGAAGGATGTGATATTTGTGGTTGTTGACAGGTTTACTAAATACTCACACTTCATAGCTATGTCTCACCCATTCACTGCACCAACAGTGGCTAAGACATTCCTAGACCACATCTACAAGCTTCATGGCCTACCAGAGAGCATCATTTCTGATAGGGACAAAATCTTTACAAGCTCTTTCTGGAAAGAACTATTTAAGTTGATGGGGGTTCAACTTCAGTTTTCATCTGCTTACCATCCTCAAACTGATGGCCAAACAGAAAGAGTAAACCAATGCCTTGAGAATTACCTCAGGTGCATGGTACACTTAAACCCTAAGCAATGGCACAAATGGTTATCCCTAGCTGAGCTGTGGTACAACACCAATTATCACACAAGCTTAAAAACTACTCCTTTTCAGGCTCTTTATGGGTACCAACCTCCTATGTTTTCAATCACTTCCTACTTACAACCAGAGTATGGGGTACAGGAGGAGTTGGTGCAAGACAAGCAGAGGACCATTCAAATTCTCAGAGAGAATCTCATACAAGCACAGCAGAGAATGAAAATGCAAGCAGATAAGCACAGACAAGAGAAAAATTTCAATGTGGGCGACAAGGTTTTCCTCAAATTACAACCTTTTCGCCAAAATTCAGTTTCTTTGCGCCGAAATCTTAAGCTATCAGCTAAATTTTATGGCCCTTACACCATCACTGAGAAAATAGGGGCAGTGGCTTACCGTCTAGCTCTTCCGCCGGAGTCATGCATCCATCCCGTATTCCATGTTTCGCTCCTCAAGCTGAAGCTGGGACCAGACGCATCGGTTTCTTCAGATCTCCCTCTCACTGATGCAGATGGAATCTTCAAGATCTTCCCTTTACAGGTGTTGGATCGAAAAACAATTGAAATAAAGGGGCTTTCAGTTTCTAGGGTTTTGGTTCAGTGGTTGAATGGAGACAAAGGGACCGCGACTTGGGAAGATGAGAGGTGTATCAAAAAAAAGTTTCCATCTTTCGATCCTTGCGGACAAGGATCAACTCAACCCGGGGGTATTGTTATGGCCGGAGATAGAGGTGACGGTGCTTTGTTCATCGATAAAATCGAACAAGTCAAAAAAGATGGAGATTCTAATTCAGAAGAATTATCGGGCCAAGCAAAATTGGGCCGTGAGAGGATCATTTAAAAATGCCAGGCCCAAGAAGAAAAGTTATTTAGTGAATTATCTGTAATGGCCCATAGTATGGCCCAATATTACTATTTTATTGTTCTTTCTTTACTTTAAGGATCACATTAGGGCATATTGGGAATTAAGTGGGAAATTATATGGTCCCCACGAGTTGTTATGTAAAAGAGCATGTTTGCAGTAATGAAAAACAGAATTTGGAATCATCAAAATCTCTCTCTCTCTCTTACTCATCCTCCTCCTTCTTCTATCTTAATTTTCCCCCATTTCTGTTACTTACAAGCTCAAATTACAGCATAATATTACAAAATTAAGTAAACCCATAACATTAATGTCCACAATGTAGAGAAGAATGTGGTTCATCCACATTCTATTCCACGTTCTAATTAGCCAATAAGGAGAAGAGAGAGAATTATTACCATTTTCAAACCATTTAATTATTTATTTAATTTTATTAATTCATATTAATATTTTATTATTTGGCAAGTAAATAATATTTTAATTAGGCAACATTGTGCATTGGAGATGATTTTTTAATTTAATAGTTGTGAACTCAACATTTGTCCTACATGGTTCACAATCTATTTAATTTTTTGACATTTGTCAAAAGAATTTCTATAACAACATTTGAGCATTGGAGATGCTCTAAATTTTAATTTAATTCCAAACTAAAAATAATTAGGTTCGGATTACCCTAAATATGTTGATTATTTATGTTCATGTTACATGTATTAATTGCATTTTAATATCATTCCTTATGATAACTATTGAATTGTATATATATTTTAAAAGTTAAAAACTTCTGTATTTTTTATCAGTTTTACAATGTAATATATCAAATTAATCTTCTTTTGATGAGCTTCGATTTAGTATCCATATTGTATGTACAAAAAAAATAATTTATATTTATCATTATAACAATAATAAAATTATTTTTAATATTAAATAAAAAATAAATTATTTATCAACTAATATACTTATATTTCAAGTAGTTATATGATATAAGTTATAAAAATAAAAAGTAATATAATATAACACATGTAAGTTATAAGTAACACATATCATTCTATAATATATACTAATATATTTTTTTTGTAAGAAAGTAAACTAAATTTAATATAGTTTTCTCATTAATTTTAAAATTTAAGAATATTTTTTTAACAAGCAGGTGTAATACACGGGTGTTGTACTAGTTGTTTCGAAAAAAGAAAATGAAAAAGAAAGAAGGACGTCTTTGTAAATTCAAATAAGCGATATCGACATGTCCCGTCTTTCCTTATCAAAATTGCCCTAACACCTAACAGCATCCCGTCGGCCATCGCCATAGATAGATTTCTTGTTGAACCGGTTTTACTGATCCACCATATATGTAATTCCCTGCCTTCTAATCAAACTCTTGAATTGAACTTCTCTTCTACTAATTTTCAACTTTTTTAATATCTTCTTTTTGTTTTTCGTCCTGTAATTTTGTATGAAACAGGAGCAGAAGGCATTCGGTGAATCGGCCGCCGACGCCGGACGTTCAAGATGACGACGATGATCGCCGATCACAGGAGCCTACGCTTCTTGAGATCGTCAATATTAAGGTCGAAATTTTCCTTTTCTTCTTTATTTTTACTTACTTTCCAGTGTAAGTAATATTTATCTTGAAATAATTTATCAGTTGATTGAGAGTGGAGAGAAGGAGCGGTTGATGGAATTGGTGAGGGAGAGGCTGTTGGAGTGTGGTTGGAAGGATGAAATGAGAGCTCTTTGCAGGTATCCGTCTTCTTTCCATACACAAAGTTAGTTAATCGATTTGGTTATCAGTTAATTGTTTGTAGAATTGCTGTGATTTAGAATGAATATACATAACTTTCTCGAATCCAGTTTTCGGTTCGAAAGAATTAATGAGCCTGAGCTGAACGAAAGAGCCATTGGAATCTCGAAATTTCTGTCTAGAAATTATTCTGGATGTAAATTTTCATGGTTATATAATTATAAATGCTTATGCATGTCAGAAAGAAATATGAATTGTGCTGAGACACCCATATACATTAGCCTTCGCACAGTCTCCGACAGTTGAGCTGGCTTCTGTGGTGCCGGCTCTATACGAACCATTGTGTTCTAATTCAAAAATTGTGCTCTTTAGGGCGATTATAAAGAAGAATGGTAGGGAAAATGTCACAGTAGACGATCTTGTTCGTGCCATTACACCGAAAGGCAGAGGTAATAAACTCTCCTTCCATAACATCTTTTACATTGCTATGACAGTTAGATCTTCTTGTAAACATGTCGTGTGTAGTTCAATATAAACTTGTTTATCAAACTTTTCGTGCTGATTATGTAAATGAAAACGAAGAGTTGGTGGTTGAGTTTTTTTATATGCCTTAGCTTAAAAAGTCTTGTTTATAGTACAAATCATTTTCTCGGGGACCCTTTAATGAGAACTCGTTTAAGTGATCACCTCAATCAACCTGTTTCTCGATACTTTGCATCCTTGTAAAAGTTTGCAATCGCTTTCTGATGATTTTTTTAAAAATATGCAGCTTCTATACCAGATTCTGTAAAAGCTGAGCTTCTACAGAAGATCAGAACATTTCTTGTTTCTGTTGCACATTGATATATCTGTTTTTACATACTGTGGCCAAAGGGAAAGAATGCCAACTTCATTTTCCCATAAATAGAAGGAATAGCAAAACCGAGTTTGCTTTGCTGTTATGCTTTTATCATCACTTCATGCATATGTGATATGTCAACCCTTTACGATTGCTACAGGCTGGAGTGAGTATGCCGTTATATTTCTCAATGATTGTAATTTTTATTTCCATGCGTGCTTGGTTTATGCTCCAAATTAATAGTGTTGCTTATTCTTTACAAGAGAGACCCAAAAAAAAAAGAAAAAGAAAAAGAGGTCCCCGTGTGACGCCTTGGTCGGTTGCCATTATTTATACATCGACATCTGACAGATCAGGGTGATAAAAACACTCTAACAGACCAAACATACCTAAAAAATGCGATGCAACTGGTGAGTGGTGTAAATAATTGTTGCGAATAATCTAAGGCTTCATTAGTCAAAAGTAAGACTGGTTACCAAAGAGCTCTATTTAAATCATATTGCATTGTGTAATTGTTGCATACAAAGATAAACCCGCGAAAGACCTCATTCAATTGAGAGCATTTTGGCCGCGGGCAATGTCTTAAACATCTTATCAACTGCATTTTGACTATCCTCGTTGTTAGAGTCGTCGTTATTGGGTTTGGGCTCTTTGCTATGCTTGTTTACGATGATATTTACCACGGTGTTCATATTGGGGTTCTGGAAAAACTGAATCCATATTGCACGTCATTCCTAAAAGGACATTTGCTTACATTCTCATTCCGCCTGGGGCCGAAGTTCAACATTTTGAGGTTAATATTGTTTGTCAATCCCTTTTATATATTAATTCAAAACGTGTTGAGTCTAAGTGTCAGACATTTCATTTTTCTATTTTAAAGATCACTTGATTTAATAATTGAGTTAACAATGGATCTTTTATTTGACAGTGGATCAAAACTGAGTTAACAATGTTCCTTTTATTTCATAACTGAGTTAACAATATTTTATTTGATAATTAATTTTTTTTATATTCTTTTATTTAATAATTGAGTTAACTAACACCATAGCTACATTAATTGTTTTTATATTCTTTTATTTGATTATTGAGTTAATAATATTTCTAAATTTTTTGCTCCATTTATTTATTTTGTATATACTAAAATGCTAAACTCTTTTACTATTTTTGTTAAAACTATTTTTTATATGCATTCATATAGCACATGAGTGTCGTACAAATTAAATATTATTGCAAAAGAAATAAACAATCATGAAGGATTAAATTTTAGCCAGATCAAAATATTTCATTAGAAAAGATTTCAACATATTCATAAAGCTAAAACATGCAAATATTTAGCCTGGTCAAAATATTTCATTAGAAAAGATTAACTAAAACTTGCAAAGTTTAGTCAAGCCAAAATATTTCATTAGAAAAGATTTCAACGTATTCGTAAAACTAAAACATGCAAACGCAACTAGTAAAACAATTTAAACAAAACTAGTTTAAGGTAAATGAGTTCACCATAAAGTAAACGTACAGACTAAAGACTAAAAAGGAGTTTTAATAGTATTACCGGTTGAGTAGTAGGAAAAAGATTGAGCTCGGATGATTTTCCGATGATTTTCATTTGCCTGCTATTGACCACGTACGCACAGAGTCGGTTCTAAATATTATTAGATTCTGAGTCAAATGAATAATGTCCTAAGTACTTTTTTTAGGAAATAAAATAATACATTTTAAATCATACAATTACCAAGAACAATCCAACATTCTTTTTGTAAAAAAAAAAGATAAAATAAAATAAATAAAAAAGAAAGAAAGAAAATTACAATATATAAAATATTATAACCTCTCGACAAAGCTAAAAACAAGTAAAACCTAATAAAAAACTTATCACGAGTACAAAAGATAATGTCTTTACAAAGCTCATAATCCAACATTCTTTTTATAAAAAAAAGTTACAATTTATAAAATATTACAACCTCTCGATAAAGCTAAAAACAAGCATAATCTAATAAAAAACTTATCATGCATACAAAAAATAATGGCTCGGGGCGCTTTCACCTTGCAAAAGATAATGTCACTAGTGCTTCCACGGAAAAATAATGTCTCGAGAACAATATTGTTGCTACAAAATAATAACAGTAAAGAAATTACTTAAGAAGGCTTCTTCAGGCACTTTTAGCTGTAAAATCATCAATTATGTCTCCATACTCAAAACTTTCAATAATATCCTTATGGATGCATAGAATAGCTAGCCCATTCAATCCATCTTGACTCACAGATGTTCTCAAATAAGATTTTAACAACTTCAATTTAGAAAAACTTCTCTCTACTGATGCTACAGTTATAGGCAAAGTCAATAATAATCTTTACGCAATTATAACATGGGAAAAATTCCATATCTTTTGCAAATTACATTATTTTAATGGATGTCCATGACTCGTTTTTTCATATGATCCATTAGGCAGCATTAGTTGCAACAATCTGCCAACTCTAGAATTGTTCAAAACAAGTGACTACCAAGCTCTCTCGGATCGATACCCAGCTCGGAAGTCTTTATCATGTTTGGTTTTGAAAAAAACCAAAGTGATCTGCCACTGGGGTCACACACAAGCACACCAAACATGATAACACAATAAAATAAAGCCGCAACTTATATTTCCATTAATCACCATAAACGAGATAAATTGCATCATACAATCCACGATATAAAAGAATTTTTTTTCAAGCATAATATTTTTTCTAGTTCGCAATGTTCCATGACTTGGGTAGAGACCTTCATTCAGCATATTTTAATGAGTTTGCTCCTCCAGCATGGACCTTGTCGACCAAGTATGGACCTTCCCAATTTGGCTCCAGCTTGCCTACATGCTTCAGCACGTCGATTCTTTTCGTTCCAAGTCGCCCACCTAGAATGGATCCTCCAGAATTTCCGTCGAGAAGGGATGGCCTCCAGCTTGACCCGTCAGTCTTCCATCCACTTTGGCCCGCAGCTGGCACAACTGCTCAGACATCCGCTCCAAAGCCCGGTCCCTTCGACCTCCTTCTTCTTCATGCGTGGACTCCTCCACTTCAGTCTCCTGCTGGTTAGTGGCCACCACCGTAGTCGGCGTGGTGTTGGCCTGAGAAGTATGGTGAGTGGCCTGCCTATCCATACCAGCCGCAACGGCAGTGGCGATCATAGGTCCAGATCTTCCCTCGACATCGTGAGCAATTGTTGACCTGCTCGCTTCGCTTCTTTCCTTGATGGTTTACCCACCTGAACCACCGCTCATGCTGGTTGCGCGCCCACCGGATCCACCATCTCCGCTTTCCAAACAATTGCTCCTTGAGCTGCCTGAGTCTCCGGGGCCTGACTCGAGTCTACAACGTCACCAGGGGCCACCAATGAAGTCCCTAAACCCATAGGAAAAGACATCGGGGTCATCGGAGCCTAAGAAGGTCCAGATAAACCCGGGGGCGGGCCTACTTCGAACGGATACATGTTCAGCCACACATCGTCAAAGTTATGCTCCAAGTTTTTTATGGGAATTTTGCCCGCCATGGCTATGATGAACCCAACTTTTTGAACGAAAGTGCCGCAGACGGCGCCAAATGATATAGCAGTGACCTCCGACCGGATAGAGCGAGTTAGAAACATCTGAATCTCGAGCTGGTTGCATGTTGAACGTGCTCGAACCTGCAGAACTCTCACACAAGAAGGAATCTCCGGTGAAGAGCATCCGATGCCTAAGTTAGCACTTGAAGAAGATAAAGTGCTATATGGAGTATAATAGAGAATGTAATGTGTTTCAAGGTATACCTCACTCGCTTATATATAGAGATGATATCTTAGGGCCCAAGTTGGGCGCGTGAGCTCCACCATAGCAAGCGCGTGATCTGCCTCGGTTGTCAAGGCTGTCATAGCCATCCGGAATGTTAGAGACGGTTATGAGGCGTGGACCAATCTGGTGGTGCCACGTGGTTTTGCCCATGTGGGGATTTAATTCCCCTAAGATTCTCTCTTATCTACTTAGTCCTCTATATTAGATGGTCTAATCCTGCACTTGTCCCTGATTACCTCGAGGTGGATCGTCTTGTTCGAGGTGGATCGTCTTGTTCATCTGGTCGATCCCTCGACCATATGCCCTTTCGGTGTGTGTTACGACCAGGCCCTCCAAAGGACTTTTTTTCGATCTGTTAGTGTAATATGCGCCTTCAGTGTCTCCTTCGACATGAGACCTGAGGGTCTTTCGACCTAGGATTCTCATCCTTCATTCGACCTGAAGACCAGTCTGGTCTGGTTCGATTGTCTCTCCGGTTTAGTCGACCTAGTACAGTTATCCCATGTTAGTTTTAAAATCAATAATTTCAACATTGACACATCAAAATATTTTGTTAAAGTACAATTATTTTTCTATATTAGTTACCTTTATAATTTTAAAATTTTGTTGTACTAATACTTTTGTGTGGATACTAATTTTAAAATCTATCGTTCTTGAAAAAAAAAATACTAATTTTAAAATCAACAATTATTTTAGGGTATATAATTTTTTCCAACCAGTACTATAAGTGCATTTGGGATTTCAACGTAATTATTATTTTTCTTTGTAAAATGCAACCTAAGCTACGTATACATCATTATTTGCACGCTCGCCTACTTTTTGACCATATGATTAACAGCTAAAAAGGATACATGTATGGTCAAGATGTGGGCTAGCGTGCAAAT
>CACSLK010027842.1:3066023-3077835 GCA_902706635.1 Striga hermonthica
TTTTTGTTTCTGAAAGGAACACAAAATCTGAGAGGTAGGATTTTATCTTATCCTTCAACTGGGGAATTGTAGAGGGTCCTCCCAAACCTCTACAATTCCACACCATAGCTCTCATTTGTCACTTTGGGCCCAGTTGTGGCTGGATGCCTCCACCATAGGGTCAGATGAGAAAGACTGAAGTTTTAGCTTTTTATGTTCTGATGGTTGGGTATTGGGAAGTAATTCTGAAATATCATAATTTTTCCTCTTGGAAACTTGTTTCTTAGCAATAAAAGTCGCAGCTTACCTTTTGGGGAATTTTGTATGGATAAAGATGTTGTCTAATGTAGCGCCGAATCTACCAGATGATTTTTGCCTCCCTTGGTTGATCGAGTATAGGATGCCTTCAAAGCAATATTTCGCGTACGAGAGAGTCTTTTCACATTGCAAATGAAATGAAGGAGATTCTCTAATTGAATGAGGGTAATTTAGGAAAAAGTTTATTTTGTGAAAATAATTCAACTTTTTGGATGATGAAATGTACCAACCAAATGAGTTATAAAATTTTGGAGCTTATATCCATCACATGAAAAAAAAAAAAAACAGGTTTATTGGGGAAATATTATACCACTTATAACCACTGTTCTAAAAATATAAGGTGTCCGATTTGAACAAATCAGCAGAAAAAATTGGTCAGGCGGCTAGGCTTGGCGGCCAGGCGGGCATAGGCGGACCTAAGCTCCTAGGCGGGCTTGGCGCCAATTTTTTCTAATTTTTTTAAGTACTAATTACTTTGTTTTGTTCTCATGATTTCTTTAAAATGTATTAATTTTATTATTTAGACTTAGATGTGTTGATTTATTATAAAATGAGATAATTTTATTTTGTAGGTAGTTAAAATAAATAAAAAATAAAATATTTAATATTAATTTCTAGGCGCCGCCTAGGTCCCGTCTAGGCGCTAATCGAGCGCCTAACGGGCGCCTAGCGACTTTTAGAACACTGCTGGGCCAAAATACATAACGACTAATGTAACCGAAAAAATCCATTAAAGTTGAGGAATAGATTGAATTCCAAAAATGCTACAATGGGAAATTACGCATGAAACAACCACTTCGAAATTTAAACCAATAACTGCTCTCTATCTCTTTATCTTTTCCTTCTCTTTCTTCTTTCTCTCTCTTACTTCTCTTTTTGCGTTTTTTCTTCTTCTTCTTCTTCAAACATGAATACCTAAGGAAAAAAAATTGATCAATTAGTTATATACATATGTAACAATTAAATTAACTGAAAAGCAATAGAATGATTTGTTATTGTAACTTGAAATGCCCAAACCTTTTGATTAGGTGTAGGCTATGGCACGATCTTGATAGCTTGGCTGAGTGGGTATTTATTTACTCACAGTTTACACGAGGTGGCTACGGATGGCCACCTTTTCACCTGGGTTAGGGAGGGACCTTCTGGGCGCGTTAAGGAGAAACTGGATTGCTTTGTTGCCAATTTGTCGTGGGTGGATAAGTACGACACAAGTCGGGTCCGGCTTCTTGCGCATATTCAATCCGACCATTCCCCTCTTTTGTTGGGGTTTGGTCATGAGCGGTTAGTACTCCAAGGAGCTAAACCCTTTCGTTTCCTAGCGGCGTGGCTTCTTCACCCGGGTTTCCCCGATATGCTTCAAGGCTCGTGAACACCCTCCATTGACTTTCTTGATGCGGCTAAGAATTTTGAGACTGTGGCTACAGACTGGAATTTTAAAGTCTTTGGCAATATTTTCCATCGAAAGAAGAGGCTGTTAGAATGGATTGGCGGGATACAACGATGCCGGCAACTTTATGTTTCGGACCGCCTTGCGAATTTGAAGACCCAACTGCGTGTGGAATTGGACAATGTTATCATGCAGAAAGAATTGCTTCTCATTCAGAAGTCATCATGTGATTGGATGTATCTGGGAGATAGAAATACTTCCTACTACCATCGCCAACTGAGACGGCGGGGTCGCATCTTGGAGCTTGTAGATGATGCGGGACACCTTGTCACTGATCAAACACACCTCCAGCAACTCGTCGCGGATTTCTTCAGAGGCATCTATTCAGAAGGACCGCGCTCAGACATAGTTGAGCGCTTGCCCAATTTCTTCACCGGATACCTTGCGGAGATGGTGAGCGCCATGTCTGAGGATATCTCATACAGGGAAATCTTTTCAGCCTTACAGAGCATGGGTTCCTTGAAGACTCCAGGGATGGATGGCTTAAACGCCCTATTCTTTCAGATAAATTGGGACACTATTGGCCACTCAGTGCGGGCTTTCATTCGCCAGATGTGGCTCACTGGGACTGTCCCATGGAAGGTTAACCATGCGCTTCTTATCTTGATTTCTAAGATTGAGAATGCGACCTCAACTCGGCACTTCCGACCAATTAGCCTGTTCAACGTTATCTACAAGCTCTTCACGAAAGTATTGGTGAATCACATGAAAGATACATTACCGGGACTCATCAATCCCGCCCAAGTGAGCTTTGTCCTGGGTAGACATATTATTGATAATATCTTTGTTTCCCAAGAGTTGATCCATTCCATGAGACATAAGATAGGGGCGACAGGTTATATGGTTATTAAGGTTGATCTCAATAAGGCCCATGACTACTTTAGGTGGGACTTTATTAAGGACACCATTCGGTTAGTTGGCTACCCTGATAGTATGATTACGACCATCATGGCTTGTGTGCGTTCGGCTTCGATGAACTTGTTGTGGAATAGGATGATAGGAGAGGAGTTTCAGCCCACCAGAGGGGTCAGACAAGGCGACCCCATTTCTCCTTATCTTTTCGTGTTGTGCATGGAGAGACTCGCACAACTCATTGATAAAGCGGTAGCGGATAATGCATGGAGACCAATCGCCGTTGGTCGGGGTGCTGTGCATGTTTTCTTTTTTATGTTCGCTGATGACCTTCTCCTCTTCGTGGAAGCTTCAGACACGCAGGTGGGGGTTCTAAAGCGAGTTCTCGATCTTTTTTGCCATAGTCCGAGCCTTCGAGTGAGCTCAGAAAAGACGCAAGTCTTCTTTTCCAAAACGTGGAGCTTGCAGAGCAACATCGACTGGCGGACACTCTCCGTTTCAAGTGGACGAACAACTTGGGGAGATACCTGGGAGTACCCGTCATCCATGGTCGTGTTAATAAGTCCACTTATGCTCATATTTTAGACAAGGTGGAAACGAGACTAGCCGGGTGGCGCATGCAAACACTTTCTTTAGCTGGGCGGGTGACTCTTGCCCAGTCTGTACTCAATTCGCTTCCCTACTTCTCCATGCAGTCCGCTCTTTTGCCGAAGGCACTTACCGATGGGATTGAATGTCGTAGACGTTCTTTCGTATGCGGGGGATCTGACGTGAAGAGGAAGATACACTTAGTCGCATGGAGCAATGTTTGTCGACCTAAAGACGAGGGCGGCTTGGGTATTAAGGATTTGCGCCGCATGAATTCAGCCTTTTTTATGAAACTAGGATGGGGGATCCTCACGAAGAGCGATTTTTTATGGGCGCGGCTCATGGCCGCCAAGTATCGCATTTCTCTTTCAGCTAACGTGGGCCTGCCGCAATGTAAGCATGGGTCGACGCTAATGAAAGCTCTATGCAAGATGTGGCCTAACATTGTCAAACAAGTTCGTTGGAATTTAGGGAATGGTGAAACGATCCATTTTTGGTTTGACCCTTGGTTGGGTTCAACCGGCCCCCCTCATACATTATGTGTCTCACCCACTGGCGGAGAGCGTTATTAATTCTTCGGTTGCAGATTTCGTCGACGAGTTCGGTAACTGGAAGTGGGAGTCTTTCCATGGCGTGCTCTTGGCGGCGATTATCATGCGTATTGTTGGCGTTCTACCGCCGCGAGCCACGACCGGGGCTGATCGTATTATGTGGGCTCCTTCCCGGGATGGTTGTTTCTCAACTAGCACGACCTACAAAACCTTGATGTCCTCGGGAAGCTCATTGGATGCCCCGCTTTGGAAGTCTATTTGGCGAACCCAAGCGCCGCAACGGATTCGTACATTCTTGTAGTTGGCAGCCAGGGATCGTCTCTTGACCAATTTGGAGCATTTTCGGCATCATCTATCCACCTCTTCATTTTGTGAAGAATGTGGGGAGGAGGAGTCGGCTCTGCACCTCTTGTGGGATTTCCCAAGCACGGCGCAACTGTGGCACCAGCTGATCCCTACTGACAAGCTCGGCGATTTTTTCGTGTTGTCCCTTTGAACGTGGATACGAAAGAATTTGGTGACTGCATGCTTGGGCCCGTGTACTGACTGGGAAGTCTCTTTGCTTTTACAGTGTGGGGTGCATGGCGATGGCGGAATGATAGGGTCTTAAATAATCGGGCTTTGAGTTGCGAGCAGAAGAGAATGGAGACCCTACGTCAAACGGAGTCGTATGCGCGCGCGTGTTTAGCCTATCGGCGAGTCGGTGTATACATGTATTAGGTGCGTATGATTCATTGGATCCCTCCCGACTCAGGCTGGATTAAAGTGAATTCCAATGGAGCCTATGATGGAAATACGAGTCTGAGTGGGGCTGGTGGCTTGGTTCGTGATGAGCTCAGGCGATGGATGGAGGGCTTCCTCATGAATATTGGCTTCAACACCATAACGGGTGCCGATCTTTGTGTACTTTTTCAGGAAATTCAGAGGGCCTGGGAGTTAGGATTTCGTCGTGTTGTCGTAGAAACTGACAGCCAATGTGTGGTACAGACGATCAAAGGAGCTGGCCATCATTTTGGAGCTCATGATGCTCTGGTTCGGGCCATTAGAGAATTGATTCAACGGGAGTGGCATATTCAGATCCAGCATGTGCACCGGGAAGCCAATTATGCGGCGGATCATATGGCGGGACTCGCTTCCTCCTCCCCGATAGGCTTGAGCTATTTTTCATCACCCCCTGGGACTCGGAGCTTGGCTTGATCATGATGATCGCGGGTTGTCTCATCCTCGTAGAGTATTAATTTAGTATCCTTAGGCCTCTGGCCTCCTTCTTTTGTACAAAAAAAAAAAAGAAAATATAGTAGTATATATTATGAAAACAACAAACATGGTAAGTAACAACAGAACAAAAATATGAAATCAAGCTACATGAGATCTATCTATAAACAATAAAATAGTAACAACTTAGGTTTGTAACATAAACAAAAAGCAGAATCAAAATAGTCACATCTGGAGAACATAGATAAGGAGTCAAATTATAGTCTCTTGATTAGTATGTATAAATCCTGAGTCCTCTGTAGGGTTTTGTCTCTGTGTGGAGTCTCAGTTTCTTTCTTAGGATTTGTAGTTATGGGTTCCATCGCTTCAACCTTTGAGATCAATTGACCTTGTTTGCCTCCGGTCCAAGTCTAGGGTTTTTCGTCTTCTTCCATTGCTTTAGTTTGGTATCGGTATGCGTCTTTTCGGCCCATTCATTCTGTACTGTGTTAATGCGTGCACATCTTGTTGTGTGATTAATCTGTTATCTATGTTTGCATATTGTGGTGCATTGGCGTAACTGTTGGTTTTTTAGGATTAGGGATGGATCAGGATATCTCTGATAAGTTGCTTAAATTTAGCCTTTCTTCTAAAGAAGAAGGGGGATTAGAACTGTTTAATGATGATATTGCGCTTAGCTTGAAAGATTGCCAGTTAAGTTTGATAGGGAAAATTTATGGGGAAAAGTCGGCCAGTTTTCATGGGCTGAGAACTACTTTAGGGAATATTTGGATTACGAAAACCGTTCTCTATTAGAAATCTAGGAGATAATTGCTTCCAGTTTGTTTTTCAATCAGATCAGGACAGAGATAGAAATCTAGAAGGTAAAACATGGTCCTTTGATGGGCAATATCTCTTGTTAAAACCTTGAAACCCTCAGAACAATGAACTTAGGGAGGAAGATGAAAAAATCAAAATTTGGGTGCATATTTATAATCTTCCTCTACACTGGGTGTCTTTTGAAACAGGTGTGAAGATTGGGAAAATGCTAGGTCATATCATCAATGTTCAGACTCCAGGAATAGGAAATACCCTTGGACAGGTGCTGAAAGTTTTGGTGGAGTTGCCACTTAAGGAACCTCTTCTGGGGGAGGTAAATAAGTGGGTGGAATTCAGGTATGAAAACATTCAAAGTTTCTGTTTCTATTGTGGCATTATAGGGCATTTTGATAGAGGTTGTGCTAAAAAGAAAAATGATTTAATCTCTAACTCTGTTAAATTGGGGCAATATGGGGACTGGTTGATGGTGAGTGGGTTTACTCAGAGTTCCCCTAGAAGTCCTTCTAATCTTAATGCTGGTAGTCAGGCTAGCTCGGGGGATAATGTTTGTTCTCCTCTGCATAATTTGGATAAAAGTATGATGGGTGAGAAGAGTAGCCAGGGGGGACCTAGACAAGGGGATAAAAGTGTTTTAAGAGAGCCTAGTCAGAAAGATAAGGGCAGTCAGAATGTTCCCAGTTCTCCTATCACTCTTAAGGCTCCTGTGGAGAGTCAACAAGGAGGGGGGATGTGTGTGTTAAGGGGATTGTTGAGTCTAGTAGCACCAGACTTCAAAATTCTCCTCCCAGTCAACCATTGATTGCTCATGCTGAGGCCCTTAATCATGTTGACCTTAATCTTGTTGAAGTCCATGTGCAACCAGTGGCTCCTGGGAGAAGGATTGTGCATATGAGAAAATCAGTTGTCTCTAAACCCATAATCTCTGAGCCTTGTGGCAAAGATGATAAAATGGTGGTAGAGGTGACTGAGAAGGCTAAGAAGAGTAGTTCTAAGAGTGCTGGCAAGAGGAGATGTGAGGATTTATACCAGGAGGTTGAGGTAGAGGGTTGTGAGAATAGTATTCATAAAAGGAGTAAAATCAATGATTCTGTGTCAAACTCAGAGGTGAAGGCAACCAGCCCTAAATGGTTCCCAAGTTTTAAATGAAGGTTATGTTGTGGAATTGTAGAGGTTTAGGAGGACCCTCTAAAATTTCCCAGTTCAAGGCATTCTTAAGAAGCCATCTCCCCGATTTTTCTTTTATTTCTGAATAAAAAAAAAAACTCAAATTTGTGGAATCTATGTGTAGAAAGCTTAGGATAGGTGATCAGTGGTTTTATAGTAAGCCTGTGGGGTCTAAAGGTGGGTTATTTCTGTGTTGGTCTGATAGGATTATTATTATTATTGATATAGTTGATTCTGGGTTTTGTTTAGAGGTCAAATTTTCTAGGGTGGGGTTTTCTGAGGTGTTTTGGGGTATTTTTGTGTATGCCAGCACTGATAGTAGCATTAGGAAGTTGCAATGGCAGGTTCTTATTAGACATAGTCTTTCTTGGGTGGATTCTTGGTTTGTGTGTGGAGATTTTAATGACATTTTGGATGCTTCTGAATAAAAAAAAAGAGGGATTAGCAGAGATGCTGCTAGCTTCTCTGACTTTAGGAATCTGATTTCAGTCTTAGGTGCATTGAAGACCAAATCATTGGTCACCCTTTCACCTGGACTAATAATAGAAAGGGTGATAAAGCTATCGAAGAGAAGCTAGATAGATTTTTATTTCCCATCTTGGCTTATGCAATTCCCTAACTCCCTTGTTAAGCATTTCAATGTTGCATCTTCTGACCATGCTATGATTTTGCTTGATTGTCTGTCTGTGTGTGATAATTGGAAGAAGAGATTTGTTTTTTATTCTAGGTGGATTAAGATTGATGGTTTTCTTGATGTTGTTGATACTCCTTGGCATTTAGATGTTCATGGTTATGATCTTTTCAGTATTCAACAGAGAATTAAAAATGTTAGAAGAGGGCTTTTGAATTGCAAGGATAAGAATATGCCTAATTCTAGTGTCCAAATTGCTGAATTCTCTGACAGATTAGATAGGCTTAGAAGACAAGGTGGTGATAGGGATTGGAGTGATTGGACTAGGTGTAAAATTAGTTTGCAGCTTGCTTTTGAGAGTGTGTAGAGATTTTGGAAGCAAAAATCTAGAGTTTTATGGCTTAAGAAAGGGGATAGTAACTCTAAATTCTTTCATGATAGTGTCAATCATAGGAGAAGGATAAATTGTTTGGATAATATTATCAATTCTGATGGCACTAGATGTTTGAATAAAGAGGATACTGTCACTAAATTGCTTCTTCATTTTGATAAGCTTTTCCAAACTTTTAATCCTCTGGATATCCAATGTAGCTTAGATGGGATTCCTAGATCCATCACTAGGGATATGAATGATAATCTTGTGAGGGCTGTTGAGGATGATGAAATTGAGCTTGTTCTGTTTATTATGGATCAAGATAAAGCCCCAGGTGAGGATGGCTTTAATGCTTGCTTTTTTCAAAAATCTTGGTCCATTATTAAACATCATGTCTGTCTGGCTGTTAAGAATTTTTTCAACTCTGGGAGATTTCCCAAGGGCTTGAATCATGCTGTTATTTCTTTAATTCATAAGAGGAAAAACCCTACCAGAGTTGGGGATTTCAGGCCTATAAGTCTTTGTAGTGTGATATATAAGTTGATTGCTAAAATTATTGCTAATAGACTTAAAGAAGTGTTGTCTGATTGCATTTCCCCTTTTCAATCTGCTTTTGTGCCTGGTAGGCAAATATTAGATAATGTGATTATTGCCAATGAGTGTGTGCATTATTTGAACAGTAAGAGTAAAGGTAAACAGCAGTTTATGGCTATCAAGTTGGATATGGCCAAAGCTTATGATTGTGTGGAATGGGCTTTTGTTGCTAAAGTATTTAGACAAATAGGTTTCTCTGATACTTTCTTGTCTTGGGTCCTTGCTTGTGTCTACTCAGTGTCTTATTCTTTCAATGTTAATGGGTCTATTATGGGCTATCTTTAACCAACTAAGGGTCTGAGACAGGGAGATCCCTTGTCTCCTTACATCTTTATCATGATCTCTGAAGCTTTTTCAAACCTCGTCCATCAAGCCAGCACTTTCGGTCAATACCATAGTATCAAGATTGGAAAACATGCCCCCATTGTGAGTCACTTGTTCTTTGCTGATGATTCCCTCTTGTTTTGTAAAGCTGATATGCAACATGCTCACTTTGTCTGTGATATCCTTGCCTTGTATGGGTCTGAATCTGGTCAGGTTGTCAATTTTGAGAAATCCTCTGTGTTGTTTTCCAAAAACTCTCTTGATGGAACCCAATTACAAATCTGTAGAATCTTGTCTGGCATCAACAGAGTTAAAACATCTAGATACTTGGGTCTTCCATTAGGTATAGGTAGGTCTAAAAAATATACATTTCAGTTTGTGAGTGGCTGTGTCAAATCTAGAATAGGGAGTTGGAAAAACAAATTCTTGAGTGATTCAGGAAGAGAGATTTTGATCAAATCTGTGTTAAATGCTCTTCCAACTTATGTGATGTCCTGTTTCAGGATTCATGTGTCTATTGTTAATCAAATTTGTAAGGACATTGCAAACTTTTGGTGGGGCAGTAATGATCAGGGGGGAATAAGGTTCACTGGGGTGAGTGGGGTAAGTTAGCTAAAGCTAAAGAAGATGGGGGGCTGGGGTTTAGGGATCTCAGGAATTTCAATGAATCTCTTTTGGTTAAGCAGCTTTGGAGGTTACTTACTTGCCCTAACTTACTGGTGTCCAAAGTTCTAAAGGGGAAGTATTTTTGGGATTGCAGCTTGTGGGAGGTGAAAGCTAAGCATAGTGACTCCTGGCTTTGGAAGAGCTGGCTTAATGCTAGAACCTCCCTTAAGCTTGGGGCTAGATTAGATGTGAGGAATGGAATTAGTATTAAAGTGTGGGATTCTCCTTGGATCCCTGATAAGAGTAGTTTTAAGCCCAAATGTTGCTTTTGGGGGGATAGGGGTAGGGTTAGAATGGTGAGTGAGCTGATCTCTGAGGATAGGAGGGTTTGGGACAAAGAGCTCATTTTGCAAACTTTTGAGCCTGGGGATGCTAAATTAATTTTGAAAATTCCTCTGTCTGCTAATGGCAAAAAAGACAGGTGGGTATGACATGGTAGTAATAAAGGGGAATTCTCTACCAAAGTGGTGTATAATACTATCATGGCTGCCAATACTAAGAACTTAACTCTAGCTTCATCTAGTGGGCCGAAGGATTGGGGCAAAGAGATGTGGAGAGCTCTGTGGAAGCTGAATGTTAAATTTAAAATCAAGATGTTTTTTTGGAAATGTTGGTTTGGGTTTGTAGGGGCTAATATCTGTTTGATCAAAAGAGGGATTAAGGTAGATGCAATTTGCCACAGATGTGGGGAGGGCAATGAAGACATTAATCATCTTTTGTTTAATTGCCCAAGCTCCATTATCTGCTGGAAGCTGGCAGGGGTAGAATGGAGGTCAGATAGTAACAATCATATGGATTTCCAGAATTGGTGGCATACAGTGTGCAGAAAAAGAATGGGGGCTAATTTGAGAGATAGAATCCACTTCTCTATTTTCCTGTTGTGGAATATTTGGACAACTAGGAACAAGAGGGTGTTTAAAGGTGATTGGATCCATGAAGCAGGAGTGGTTCAAAGGGAAAAATCAGAATGGATGGAATGGGATTCAAGGAACCTGCGGCCAAGAGCTGATCTTCTGACAGATAAACTTTCAGAGAGAGTAGGTAGGCCATGGATGGCCATCAGTGCTCATTTATCTAGGAATGGAGATATAGCTATGGAGTGTGTAGTAAAAATTGTTGAGGATCATATGCTACATTGGGAAGAAAACAAAGTGGGAACTATAGATGTGACTGAGGCAGCCTTAATAGCATCTCATTGGGGATTGCTGAAATTCAAGAAAGCTAACATCAAGTGGTCCTCTTGCTATTGTTTCATCAATAATGCCTCAGTAATCAAGTTGTCGAAGAATGTGGATCCTGCCACTGGCAGATTTGAAATGCTTGTAAATCAGATCCATTCTCTTTTTTCTGATTGTAATGTTTGTGGATTTGATGTATTTTAATATTAGGATTTGTTCTTTGTTGATGACCATGTTGGTCTGCTTAGGGAAAGGGTTTTTCTTTCTTGTATTGCTGTGCTACCAGTTTATGGGTGCCAGGGACTAGTAATCAGTTGATTACTCGATGTATTTGCTATTTGGTTTGAGTTATAATATTTGTTTGTTTGCCTTGAAAAAAAAAGATTAGTATGTATAAATCCACTCAAATATCTGCATACACAAACCCATTTCTCATAAACATACAAACTTCAACTCATATGAACTTTCAAATTAATAAAAAAAACGACTCCTTTGATTAACCATAAATTAAAAACCATTACTTTAACTTACACTGAGAAATAGTTTGATAAATTTACAAACACTTCATCTCGTAGTTTCCAAAGTAAATTCTGGCAAAATCAAGTCCAATACTCATTTGCATTCTCATAACAACAAAATAATAATAATAAAATATACAATTTTGCTATGAAGGCAACAGTTGGTTCCATAGTGGAGCCAACCTTCTATATACGACAAATAAACCTACCATATCAATAGAATTATATTAATGTTATTTAAGTAATTCTATTGATATGATAGGTTTATTTGTTGTATATAAAAGGTTGACTCTACTATGGAGCCAACTGTTGGCTCCATAGCAAAATCGATAAAATATAATACATACCAGTGTTTTGTGACCCGGACCGGCCCGGCGGGTCGACCCGGGACCCGGTCGACCCGGAGCCGGAACCGGTCCGGGTGGGTTAATTAGACCGGGCAACAACGGACCCGGTCAAACCCGGTCAAAACCCGGTCGACCCGACCTTGACCCGGTCGACCCGGGACAATGACCCGGCTGGGTCAACCCGGTTGACCCGGTCTATATGTATTTTTTTATTTTTTTTTTTGTTTTTAAATTTTCTTTTTCTTTTT
>CACSLK010027842.1:3181629-3193373 GCA_902706635.1 Striga hermonthica
GGGAAGGCGAGCCATTTCCGAGACATTTTCGAATCGTCCGAACCATGTTTGAGCCACACGAGCCATTTTTGAGCCGTTCTGGGCATATTATTAATTGCATGGTGATATCAATTTGTGCATCTCAAGACGAGGAGAACGAGATTTAGAAAGCGTGGGTCAAAGTTTCAAGTCAATCGGATAAGTGTGCGCAAAGTTATGGCAAATCGAGCGTCAAGGGGCCATCGAACCATTCCCAGTGCCCGCGAAAATGACTTCGCGCCCGCGAATCCCTCCTAACCCGCGAGTTTCCAACATGCTGCTCCCAGTGCCCGCGAGTTTCAAGTTCGCGCCCGCGAATTCGGCCTAGCACCCCGCGAGTTTCTTCTCCTGTGCGCCGTAGCCTGCGAGCTCCCACGCCCGTGCTCGCGAACAGCATCTCACGCCCGCGAACAGGCGCTAGCCCGTGAGTGCTGCCTCTTGCTGCCTAGCCCGCAAGTCTCGCGCCCTTGCTCGCGAAATCCCGGCTTTTGCTAGCGAGTTCCCATTATCCTGCGAGTTTTTCTTCATTAAATGTCTGTGTTTTAGTGTGTGTTTGTGGTGTAGCTATAAATAGACATCTTGCTTTGTAATTTTGGGAGAATTCCTCATTTGCTAAATTTTTTCTCTTCTTAGTTTTCTCTCCCTTCTCTCTAACTTTGTTTCTCTCTCTAAGGGCTCCAAGACCCTATTTTTAATTGTAATATTTCTCCATCAAGATTACAACTTTTCGGCTTATTTCTTCTCGTGGATGCATTAGAGACGTGGAGACTTCGCTTAAGGTTCATGATTTCGTTAGTCTTGCTTGTCTTTACTTATTGAGTTATTCTAGGGTTAAGATATACACATCCATGAGTCGATTATGCTATCATCCTCGTAGGCTAGGGATTATATGATATTGTTATTGACGTGAGCGAGAATTGATTGAGAGATTAATTGATCACGAGTGACTATTGTTTGATTGCATATTCCCGAACCTATGAGTGCCTTCTTTCCATCTCGGGTCTAGGAGTACCTTGTTATCTCTCTTTTTATTTTCCTTTTTCTTGCAATTTGAGGGCTTGCTTGCGATTAATGTTGAATCTTGCTCTCGTTTAGTTCAAAGTTGCTCTCTTTAGTTCATTTCAAACCCCAAATTGCGAGTAGAGTGTTTAGGATTTTTATTTTCTTTTCTTGTGTAAGTCGATCGTTGCTCGAATCCGTGTCCGAATAGCCTTCCTTTGAGAACGGCCCGAGTCGGGTAGCTCAGTTACCACATGCCCAAAAATACTACAAACATTGGCGTAGTGGTAAACCTGTTCGTCGGAGAGTAAGCCGAGGCGGCCCATCGTGCCAATTGTTGTTCGGCCATGATAGCACACTGATGAGCCTCAGAGAGAGTAACCGACATGAACATACTAAGGGAATCCTGAAGTGGAAGACGAAGCCCACTAATATACCAAGAAACCAATTGCATAGTGGTCTCCAGGCTATCAATGCGAGTAAGAAATCTGTAAAACTCTTCAGTGTAATCATCAACCGAACGGTTACTTTGACGAAGCGATTGGAATTTTTGATACATGTAACACTATCATAATTGAACGACAAAAGTTCCTCCTCCATAAGTCTACGAAATTTACCCCAAAAAGTGATAGGAGATTTATCCAATCGATGCCGCCGTTGTTCGAGTTGAGTGCACCAGGCCGCAGCCCGACCACGCAATCGTGTCGCTGCCAGCCCGACCTTACGATTATCCGGCACCTGCTTGAATGTAAAAGCCCTTTCCACCGCAGCGATCCAATCGAGAAAGTCGCCAGCGTCCAGGCCGCCCGAGAACTCCGGCAAGTCGACGCGAAATCCCGCCTCCCAGCGCGAGTCAATGACCTCCGCCTCGCGTCGCTGGCCGCGGAAACCGTCCCAGCCGTCGTCCTCCTGGTGCACGCCGTCTCTCTCGTCGCGTTTCCTCGAAAAGTTAAGGATTAGTAATCTTTTTCGGAACCCGAAGGGATTGGTGTCCGACTGTGTGTCATCGCCGCTATCCTGACCGGATGACGAAGGTGGTGATTGATGACGGCGCGCGCCGCCCAACCCCCTTCCTCCACGTCCGCCGCGACCCCCCCGGTTTGCTGGGTCGCGGTCCGCACCTTCCCGAGCCATCAACATCCGCATAGCCTCCCGAATTTCGTCCCGAATTTCGTCGATACCTTCTGCAAGACCTTCAACCCTACGATCAACCCTATCAATTTGAAAGCCGAGATCATCAGTCTGTCGATCCAAATCTTCCAAATGAGCATCACGTCGGTCATTGTTTCGTTTTGGCGGCATCTTCGATCGGTCTGACTCTGGATACCAACTGACGCAGAAGAAACGTACGATGGGAATTTAAGAACTCACAAAGAGAACTCAAGAGATAATTTATTTCATTCAACGTCTGTTTTACAATAAGAACTCATCCCCCTTTAAATAAAGTTCCCAACCCTATTTTATTTAGTAATAGATATCCTAAATAATAAATAAAAGGAAATAAATATAAATAAATAGAAGTCTATAAATAATAGATAACTAGATACGAAGGCGATCAAACTTGTTCAGATAAGCCAATGTGATCTCGTCGCCATCAATTTTTCTTATTAGCTAAATGTAATTTGCAGAGACCAGTGCCTGCTGATCATTTTCCGAACAAAGGCGGGTTTCAGTGGAGACACACACACCATAGGTGAGGTGATTCCCCCATTTTCATTCAAATTTTTATGTTAGTCTCCTGTTTTTCATAATTTGTGGTGAAATTTTTTCTTTTCATTGTCAATCCAATTCAACGATAATTGTGCCTTATGTTATTTTCGACAAATTAATGTTATTATATTTTTCCAGAATGGATTCATAAGTCATCAGTAAAAAGTGGAAAATATGTTAATTTGACTCAAAAAACCAGACTTCACCCAAGGCCAAAAAAAAAAAAAAAAATTGGTATCAACTCAGTGGGCCAGTGATGGAGACGGAGGGGCGCACACAACCGATGATGACTGATGGCGACGAGATCGCCTTGGCGTATTTGGCGAAATATGACTGGTGTCGGGCTTAGTCGTTTTTTCTATTGCTATTGTTATTTATTTACTGCTTTATTTAATAAGGGATTACCATTTCCATTATTATTATTTTTAGTCGTACTATTTCTTATTTAGTAGTTTATAAATAGGAGAAGTCTCTCATTGTAATCAGATTTTATGAAGGATTGAATAAGAAATCTCTCTTGAGTTTTATCTGTTCCCATCATACGCTTTAATCTGCATCAATGACCCATCTTCGCCGGCATCACAGTAGCCCGCCAAAATATCGCCTTCTTCAGTGGTGTACCCAATCGAGCCCATCAGATTGGGCCAGCAGTCCTTCTGGATGGTCCTTACGGCCCTGCAGCAGCCCGGCCCGAGGTAGGTCTCTCTCCATTGAGGAAGAAGAGCACAATCTCGGACGTGCATGACTGTAGTTGGAACAACGACTCGAAACAAGTGGACGGCTCCTCGGCCTCTTCCAGCTTATTGAGACGAGCCGCAAGGCCCGTCATTTGCGATTTTGGTGCCGGAAAATGGGAGGAGAAAGGGCATTTTGAGTTAAAAGTTGGGGAGGAGAAGAGGCATTTGAATTAAGTGTGAGGAAAGCTAAAGGGGTAGTAGATTTTGTAACAGTAACCTTGTGCTAGAAATAAAAATGATTTATGTACCCAAAAAAGAAATAAAAATGATTTCTTCTTGGGTCAGTCAATATTAACAGTCCTTCTGGAAGGACGATAAAGTCACAATAGCCCCTCGATTATTTGTCCCCAAAGATGCCCGTGCAAGAAAACGAATTTTTCATAATTTTACTCAATTTAAGTAATCTGTATTTGCTTAGGCAGAAACAAGATTGTTTTTCCCCTTAACAATAACAATAATAGTAACAGAAAAGCGCCTTGAATTTTGTGAGCGCCAAAAACAAAAGTAAAGTAACAAAAATCATAGACAGTTTATTATTTCAAAACAAGACTTCAACTTGAAATTTAGGAGCAGCAGCCAAGCTCTCCACCAATTGGTTCTTTTTATCCAGCGCAACGCTCACAGAAAGCTCCTCATTCCCCATTTCCTCTTGCACCTCTACCATTTCCTTCACCGAAACAACAAGGGACTCATTGCAGTTGACCAACCGTATCATTTTCAGCGTTGGTATCTCTCCTATTTCCGATGGAATCGCCTTCAAGTTTGGAAAATCCGAAAGAACAAGGCGCTCAAGGCAGGGGAAGTGGTCCCAACATTCCATCGTCCAGTGTTCCAGTTCACGCCACATACCGATCTCCAAAACCTTGAGCCTACAAAACTGGCCTCCGACCGTCTCCCACTTGAGCCCTTTGCAGCCTCGAAATTTCAGTTTGAGCACCTCAAGATGTGGAAGATTGCCGACCTTGGCCGCCAAGTCTTCCCACGAGAGGGTGGCGCGTCCTAACGTCAACTTCCTGAGTGAATGTGGGAACACGAGGCTTAGAGCCAAGTCATGTTCTCGTAATCTGAACGGGTCTTCCTGGCAGTTAAAGCTGCACCAAAGTGATTCCACTACACGCAGCCGGCAGAGATTGTCGAGACGGAAATCATCACGCGACGAGGTTTTCGTGTACGAAAGAATCAGCTTCAGCTTCTTGACGTTGGGGATTCTCCTGACCGCCTCCTCACTCCACTCGGAAGTCTCCACCGTCTTGAGCGTCTGTAGGTCCCACAGAACAGTCGAATCATCGTCACGGCTGGTTGGGGGTTCCGGAAGATGGAACGTGAAAATATTCACGTGCCTCAGTCGAGGCATCCTCCATATGTCGATCACTGGTGGAGCAGAAAAATCAACATCTTCAAGGTCGATTATCAACGTCTGTAGATTCCAGAGGTAGTAGAACGAAGAAGGGAGCCGGTCGGGTCTCGATAACCGAGCTGCGGCCACAATGTGTCGCGAGTTGACCGGCCGGAAGATGTCTTTCAGGGAATACGTGTATTCCATAAATGAAAACATTAATGATAATTCGATGCCGTGCCCGTGCTGGTGGAACACCTTCAACAATCGGCAAGGACGACGCCGTGTCGGTGCGAATTTGCCCGCACTACAAATCAACGAACGAGCAAGCGTTGCGGATCGAACGGCGTTACGAACTGCCCGGGGAACGTGTTTGCTACTCCCTTCTCGTCTCTGAATTCCTATGCGCCGTTGGGTGTGCCAGATTTGCTCGGTGTTGGGTCTATCTGTTGCTGCTACACAAAAGAATCTGTCCTTTTCAGCTTCTTTCATGCATAGGTCCCTCAACAGATCATGGATCCCGAAACGCTTCATGTCTCCATGGCGCCCCAGCTCCTGAACTAAGATAAGATTTCTCTGGACAAGATCCTTTAAGTACTCCTCAGCGGCGGCCTCCAGGGTTTTATCTCCCATCGGTTTCAAAAACCCTTCGGCCACCCATAGCTTGACGAGCGTGGAGGCGCTGACCAGATGGTCCTCGGGGAATATTCCCATGTAAATAAAACACGGCTTTAGATGAACCGGCAAATGGTCATAGCTCAAACGTAATATTCTCAAGCAACGTTCGTTGTCGTTTAAATTCACTACTGAATTTAGATTTTCAGCAATGTATTGCCAGTGTTTGCGTGTTTGGACGGACATGGCGAGTAGTCCTCCGGTCACCACAATCGACAAAGGAAGGCCTTTGCAGTTGTTCGAAATCTTCTTCCCGATTTCTTCCAATTCCGGAGGGCAGTCTTTTTCTCCAAAGACACTTTTCCGGAACAACTTCCAGCTGTTATCCTCGTTTAGAAATCCCATCTCAAGGCCACGAGAGCCGCTCAGCTCGAAAGCCAAGTCGGACAGCCGAGTAGTTACAACTATCCTACTCCCATTATTGTTATCGGGAAAGAAAAACTTGACCTTTTCCCAAGCACGGATGCTCCATACGTCGTCCATCATGATCAAATACTTCTGACCACATAATGTTTTGTATAATATTTCTCCTATTTCATATTCCTTCATTTTGCTCAACATTTCTCTACTCTCTATGACTTTAAGACAAACAAGGACTTCTAGGAGAATTTCTTTCGAATCGTATTGTTGGGAAATCGTAGCCCAACCGCGAAGATAAAAATGTTCCACGACAGTTGGATGTGAATACAAATTTCTAGCAAGAATGGTCTTACCAATGCCACCCATGCCGACAATGGGGAGGATCTGCCGACCCGAGTGTTGTCCGAGCAGCTTGTCCATGGCTTCAAGCAAGACATCATCCAGACCCACCATGGAGCCGTGGGGCACGGAAGGGGGTCTCGGCCCGCCAGCTGGCATCGAATAGTTCCTCTCCAGCTGGCCTCCTCCTATCTGCTTCATGATCTCCCCCACGTCTTTCTTGATCAAATCCAAGTCCTGCGTCACTTTCTCCAGACCTTGATGAAACATGTCGACCGCACGGATATTATCCTCACGGATCGTGGGTTTGCATAAACCTCGAAAGAATCTAAGGAAAGTGGATATGTTGTCATTAACACTTTCGGCATTTGCAGCTTGAATCTGATCGACCAAATGGGATTCTATTATGTCTTCTGCTTCGTAGGATGCCTCCGCTATACGACCCTCCAAGCGCTCGAAATCTTTGATGGCACCGCCGTTGATGGAATAGTTCTCGAGGAACTCCTGCAAGAATGTGAGGTTGTGTGTAAGGGACTGAATGTGATTAGTGTGGAGAGAAATTGGAGGGCGAGGATGATTTTGGATCTGATGTATTGTATGAGTCAGAGAAAGGAGAGCTGCATAAGCCGCCATCTATCTCTAAATTTGACCTCTGTTATGTTATGTGTATGTTATGTTTGTGTGAAATTTATGCAGAAATGAGACTATAAAAATGCACACTTTAATTTGGTGTGGTGGTTTCTCAGAAGGTGGATAGATTGGAAATTGAGGCTTGTCACTTGCCAACATGTATTTATGTACTATTACTATTATTATATTAATAAAAGATTGAATGTCTGAGTGAGCTTATGTGTATGCGAAAAAACATTGTCCCACACACATAGGCCATAGGTTGTTTGTCCGGGCGCTGCTATTATATTATTGGGAAATTCTACGTTCCCGTTACGGAACCATTCCGTCGAGGTTTATAACCGTTAGATTAACTATCCACGATATTAGATGATGATCTAACAGTTACAAATCCTGACGGAATGGTTCCGTAACGGGACTGTAGCATTTCCCTATATTATTATACACGCAGCAGACACTGGCCGACGGCTTTCTTTATTTGACTGTCTGGATTCATTTGCTTGAGCAAAAGATCCAATTGGCATTAAAAAGTGGACCAAATATCCTTTCTGACTTTCAAAGTGAATTAAAAGTACACACGTATATCTATTTTGATAAATATTAAAAACATTATTCAATGTAAATTATTTGCCAGCAGAGTGTGTGAATATAAAGGCCATGATTGCAAGGTTCACAGTGAATTTGAAGCATTCTTATGATTTACTTACTCTTAAAGTTGACACTTGTTAAGCATTGGACTTGGAGATTCTGAACCAGTCTTAAAACTGACATCACTCCTAATTGAAAAATAACAGTTGACCGTTTAATTTTCTCCGAACCGAAAAGTAATTGGTATGGTTTTGGATATTTAACAAATATTCGTACCGAGAAGCGAATAGAACCGTTCCGTACCGAACCGAAGAACCGAATTATAAAAATAGATGTGTGATATAAATATTTTATGTTAACTTTGATCCTATATGATTTGAAAATTTGTAAAATGTAAATAAAATATAGTTATAACAATTAAGCTTCGCTTAAATTTCATGCTTAATAATACTTGAGATCTACAATTGAATTTTCCTAGTTTAAGTAAAATTATTTAAAATGGTATTAAAGGTTAAAGTAATATTTTCTTAATGAAAAATATTTAAACATTACTTAAATTTGTCGATACTAGTCTTATTCTTTCTTATAACTAGCATAATATGTAAGGTTAAAAAAATATTACTTTAATAAAAAAACTATATTATTGTAATGCCCCGTTTATTTATGAATTTTTTGAGTATTATTTATTGTTATTATATTATTCTTGATATTAATTGTCTAATTTATATTAATTGACACATTCACAAATTGTTTTAATTGTTTATTATTATTATTATAATATATTGTCATTATTATTCTTAGTTGATTGATTGTCTATATCGTATTATTGCTCGACATCCTTCCGTTTAGACTTATTATGATTTAATTAGATGTGATCTAATTAATATAATAAGTCGTATGATTACATTTATTATTCGTCGTTAGCCGAATTGTTCGTAGACTTCCGGTTAGATCGCGTGTAATTTATTTTCGGGCCACTATTCTTTTGTTTTTCCGAACCCAGAGGATTTACTTCGACTATGTTTGGTAAAACTAGCTGATAAGTTAGCTGATAGCTGATAAGCTAGCTTATAGCTTATATGTAATTTTAGAGCTTATAGCTTATGACTTATAGCTGAAAAGCTAGCTTATATGATAAAAGTGTTTGGTAAAATTAGCTGATAAGCTAGTTGGAATAAAAAATTCAACTAGCTTATTTGAAAAGCTACCTAAACAAGCTTATCAAATAAGCTCGAGCTTTTTAAATAAGCTCGTCCTACCAAACGGGGCTTATTTGAATACAGTAAGCTTATAAGCTAACCAAATAAGTTATCCCAATGTAATGTATTTATTTTAGCCCAATGACTATATTCCCTTTGCCCAAACTCATTTGTACTAGTTATTGCCCAATATGAAGTATTATTTTTGGCCCAATTGATGACTAAAAAATTTGGCCCAAGAAGAGTTAAATCACTCGGATATTTACTATTTTCCTTCACACAGAGACCAAGTCATCATTGTTCAAATTTTTGTTGCGATATTTCGGTGAGATCCCCGATCACACGTCTCGCATCTCTCTCGTTCTCGTACATATAGCAGAGAAAGGTCGTTCCTCCTCTTCTTCAAATTGCAGGAATTCTCATTTCTCTCACTCTGTATAAAAAAAATAATAATAAAATAAAATAAAATCAAATCGCGTACCTTCTGCTCTAGCGAGATCACCATCTGCCGAACGTTTGCCTGACGATGAGACCTCCTGTTCGCCGTCAGCGTCCACACAACAGAGCAACTCGGGGATCAGCAGGCTTCAGTCACCGTGTTTGAAGATTTCGAGTTCAGAGTCCCTTTTGTCTATTCGGTCCGTTCGTCTGACCCGGTTCTCCGATAGCTCGTAGATTCCCGAAGAGGGGTAATCTATTTCGAACCAGCTTATTTTATTTACATGCTCGTATAGATTCATTGGTAATCTTGCGTGGTTTCAAATGTCGTTGTTGTTCTTCGGTTGTTGATTGAAGTTCGAATATTTATTCCTGTGAAATCGTGATTTGTCGTGGACAGATGGAACTCTAGTTTTCGAAAATATCGAGTGTATTTGCTGTTGTGATTGATTCGTTTGAGTTCGGGGTCTCGTTTTATGTTTCTGAGTCATCATATTATTGTTCATACATATATGTATTCCGTTCAAGCCTTGTTGTTGCGTATAATCTGGAATCGAGTATCTTTGCTTGTTGTTGTGGTTATGTTGTATTTCAGAGTCTCGTTTTACTTTTCCGAGCCTTGCCATCGTTGATATGTCATTCGTTTGTTTTCAAACCTCTATTGTCATTTCAACTCTCGACCCTTTAGACCCGACTTTAAATGGTTTTCGAAACTTTGTAAATATGTTATTTTCGTAGACTTTGTAAATATGTTATTTTCGAAACTTTTTATTTAATATAAAAATTTTATATTCTCGACCCGGTTGCCGTTGGATGTGTCGTCGTCAAGTTAGGTCGAGATTTAGTCAAGCCGATCATATTTTTGCAGTCTCTGTAGTTTCCCTCAGCTTCTGTTCTGTTGGCCTTAGTCGCAGGTTTTTGTATAACTTCAATAAATCAAGATTTCATTTCAAGTCGCAACAACGAGTGTGGTGCAGTGGTTTTCAATGCCCTCTTCCGTGTAAGAGGTCGCGGGTTCGAAACCCATCCCTGGTGTAGTAGCCTTTAATATTTATTTTATTAATATACCCAGCCCCAGCGCGCGGGCCTTATGGCCCGCGATCGGCCCGATTTTCCCCTCTCAGCTGATGGCCCGCGAGTCTCGGCCCAATTTATTTTTTTAGCTTAATGTTGAGTTTTGGAAGCCATTTTTCGTACCAATTTTAAATATAAAAATTATTTTCAAATGAGAAAAATTGGAGAAAAATATTTTTAAGTACCGAGACTCCAAATTAATTTTCCGAGTTCTATTTTGCAAAAATGAGAGAGTTCCAAGTCCACAAAAAATTCGATTAAAACCCTTAAGTCTTAATTTTTATTAAGTATGAGTTTTCTGTTAAATTCGAGTAAGTGAAATAGATTATTGATAATTATCTTGCTTAAATGTAGGTGTTTGAGGAGTAGAGCCTCATCCTACGTACTTGCTTTTGTGTGCAATTTTCTACTGCAATTTCCATGTGAGTTTTACTTATAAAATTTGCTACGCCGTAAATAATTTATTTTTTGTTGGGTTGGTATGATCAATGCATAATTGTGGATTTTTGTAACCTTTGATGTGAGTTGAATGTCCTTCGAACGGTTGTCCCTGTCGTTGAGAGCTGTATATCCTTCGACGGTGCCCTTGTGAGGAATCTCCCTAAGTCCTGATATGGTCGTACCCTTGTGAGGTACGTAAGTCCCTATGTAAAGCCATGCCATTGAGAGTTGTATGTCCTTCAGTATGCACCTCCCATTGTTGAGAGTTGTATGTCCTTCAATGTCTATGATATATGTGCATATGAGTGAGATTATTGGTGTATTGATTGAAGATGAGACATGTTGAATTGATTTATAATCATGCTATGACCATACCCATTGTTATGTTATGTTGTTATTTACTGCATAGTGGTGAGCACTACGATTTCTATTTGTGCTCATCCCCACGTGCTCTTCATGGATGCAGGTTAGTATTTGCGGGCACGATAGAGGAATGCGAGTGGTGGTATTTTTAATTTGTTATATGCTTCCGCATAGTTGAACTGATTTAAGTGTTTATGCATTATTGGATTATTGATAAGGAGGTGCTCTTTAGATGTTATGAATTTGAGAAACCCAGTTTGAGCGTTGACGTTATTGACGAACCCATATGGGGAATGAATTTATGATTGAATATTGATGACTATCGATGAATGTTTATTAAAATGAGTAGCGCCGCCAATGGTTTTGAAATAAATTTGAAAAATTTATTCTGATTTTCGGTAAATAAAAGTGGGGCGTTACAATTATGTTTTGTTGAATTCTCAATGTAAGTTGCACAAATTTAGTATTAATTAAAATTTATAGTTATTTCTCCAGTTGATTTAAAAATAAAATCATTAGTATGTTAAAATATTGATAAATATTGTACTTAAACAAAGTATAAAATTTAAATACAACTAGGTGACCATTCAAAAAAAATAAAAAGTAGTTAGAAATCTTTGAATATCTGAACCAAACCGTTTCGATAGTCCCGAGAACCGAACCGAACAGACTTTTGGTCCAGAAATTGAATTTTAGTAATTTCCGAACTTCGAAATAATAGTACACTATTCTACAATATTTTGAATTGGGCAACGAGAGTGAGTCGTCTGTTTTTGTGGATTTGTAAAGATATGTGGTCGCTGATAATGAGAATGAGTGACAATTAATTAAAATACA
>CACSLK010027842.1:3194109-3213410 GCA_902706635.1 Striga hermonthica
TAGAACGACGATCAGTAGGATCTCCAGCCCAATCTACATCAGAATAACCGCTAAGCGTCAAAGAAGAATGGGCCGAGAAGTGTAAACCATGCAATAGAGTGCCCTTCACATGGCGAAGGATGTGCAATACACCAGAACGATGTGTGGTTCTCGGAGCAGCCATAAACTGACTCACAATATGACCAACATGAGCTATATCAGGCCGAGTGACAGTCAAGTATATCAAACTCCCAACAAGCTGACGATATAATGTAGGATCCTCAAGAAGAGAGCCATCAAGTAGAGTAAGACGAACATCATAATCAAGAGGCGTGGAAGCTGTCTGACAATCAGTGAGACCGACCCGAGCAAAAAGATCAGAGGCATACTTGGCTTGAGACAAATAGAATCCAGCAGACGAATCAGAGATCTCAAGACCCAAAAAATAGCGAAGCTGTCCCAAACTCTTTATCTCAAAATGCTGACGAAGATAATCCTATAAATCGAAAATACCGGTAATATCATCCCCCGTGATGATCATATCGTCAACATAGAGTAGCAAAATAATGATCCCGGAGGAGGAGCGCCGAAAAAATAAAGCAGAATCGTGATCACTCGTAGTGAAACCAAACTGAAACAATGCAGAACTGAACGTGGCATACCAAGCACGAGGCGCTTGTTTCAAGCCATACAAAGCTCGACGTAGACGACAAACTTTTCCAGATGACAATGATCCAGGAGGAGGAGTCATGTAAACCTCCTCAGACAAGGCACCGTGTAAGAAGGCATTCTTGACATCTAACTGTAGAAGAGACCATCGACGAACAGTAACAACTGCAAGTAAACACCAGACAGTAGTAAGACGAGCAACCGGTGAAAAGGTCTCTTCATAATCTATGCCATACTCATGTGAGTAACCCTTAGCAACCAAACAAGCTTTGTAGCGCTCAATAGATCCATCTGAATTTGTCTTGATCTTATACACCCACTTGCATCCGATGGGAGTCTTGCCAGCAGGTAAATCCACCAAATCCCAAGTATGAATCTTTACTAAGGCCTGTAATTCCTCAGTCATAGCTTTTTGCCGCAATGGATCAGCATTCGCCTCACTAAATGACCTAGGCTCATGATGAGATAGAATGGCCGAATAACAATGATAGTCAAGTAAGTGAGAAGGGGGACGACTTACACGGGTTGATCGTCGGTGATTAATGGTGGGCGAAGGGACAAAATCAGAAGAGGACTCAACAGGAACCGTCGGTTCAAGATGCGCAGGTGGAGCCACTCCAGAAGACGGAGGCATGACAGACGTGACAATGAGCTGTGAGGTAGGACAAGTATCTGGAAAGAGATCCGAAGTAGTGGACATGAAGAAAGGGGATGACGAATCAAAGGGAATGTGAAATTTAGACAAAGAAGAAAAAGTAGTATGCTCCCACAAGGTAACATGACGCGAAATACGCAACCGATTAGCAATAGGATCCCAACACTTAGGTGTTCTACCCCATAACCCAAAAAACAACACAGACAAGCCCGAGGTTCTAATTTAGTCCGCTCATGGGATAGGAGAAGAACAAAACAAACACAACCAAAAAGGCGTAACTAAGTATAATCAGGCGACTGACCGTACAACCTCTCAAAAGGACTGATATCTCGAAGAACCGAAGAGGGTAATTGATTGATAGACAGTCAAGGCCGCCTCACCCCAGAAACGATCAGGCACTGAGCAGAAAGGAGAAGAGCACCAATAGTATCAATAATATGACGATGCTTACGTTCAGCTCGTCAATTTTGTTGAGAAGTATAAGGACATGAACGTTAATTTCTGTGCCCTGATCATAAAGAAATTGTAAAAAGGTAGAATCTTTGTACTCAAGAGCATTGTCAGTACGCAATACTTTTATAAGACAAGAAAATTGAGTGTGAATCATTCTAGCAAATTGAATATATATAGTGGGCAACTCAGAACGATGTTTGAGAAAATAGATCCAGGTAAAACGAAAATCATCAACAAAAATAACAAAGTAGCGAAAATCATTCATAGAAGCAACCGGAGAAGGACCCCAAATATCAAAATGTACCAAACCAAACGTTTTATCAGTAGTTGACAAATTCTCAGAAAAAGAAAGAGTCGAGTGTTTCCCAAGTTTACAATGAAGACAACTAAAAGACACAAAATTATCTGGACCTAAAAGACCTTTATTATATAAAGAACGAACTTTATTTGAAGACGCATGCCCAAGGTGAAGATGCCACTGAAAGCTGGACTTATTATCGGTGACCGGAGCAGAAAAGGAGAAAGAACGAGGGATATGAAGAGACTCAAGCTCAAATAACCGGCCCATCTTGCGACCCGTCCCGAGAAGCCGACACGTCTGTGTATCTTGAACCTGAAAACCAGAAGAGGAAAATATAACATTAAGACCTTGTTCAACCAATTGACCAACATAAATAAGATTCAAGGCCAAGTCAGGAATGCATTACGTGTCGGGAAGGTGTAAAGAGGGGGAAGAAACCAAACCAGTGCGAGTAATATTCATATGGGTGTTTATTGTGTTTTTGTGCTATTTTCGTGTGTTTTATGTGTTTTAGTGTTTTTAGGTTCGTTTTAGTGTCGACCGATCCATTTTATCATGTTTTGTGTATTTTTATTTTTGTATTGTGTTTTTGTAGTTCGACCTACTTTTCTTGTCTTTTTGGTGTTGATTAGGTCCATCATTAATATGCTTGGTGAAACGAGCCATTTCCAAGATATTTTCGAGTCGTCCGAACTGTGTCCGAATAGGGTTGTCAGAAAAACCCACCGGGTCGGGTATACCCGGTAGTGGCGGGTTTCGGGTCGTGCTTGGGTTTTATTTTTATACCCGCAATCCGGGTCGGGTCAGGTACATGTTTAACAAAAAACCCATTACCTGACCCGTTTACCCGGTGGATTTTTTTTACCCGACCCGACTTTTTACCCGCCCAATTACCCGCACACCTAATAACTATAGATACAAATAAATATACAAAAAATACATATTCCAAAAATATTAATTTAGTAACTAAGATATTTCTAAATTTTTATATATATTGAAGAATGAAGATGGGGTATATTCATATAATTTGGACATAACTTTTTGTTACTTCTTCTATTTTTATAAGTATGAACATCATATATATAAATATAATCAATTTATAATGTTTATACAAAGAGAATAACTCTAATTATTAGAAATAACATATATATAATAAATAATAATAAACTAGATAATAAGTTTATACGTGCATAGTTTGTTCTATATATCTACATTTTTACAACTATTACAAACTATGAGTAACTAAGTATTATTCAAGTAATATTCAATGAATAAATCAATGAAGTTGTGTTTATTTGTGAAGGTATGATAAAAGTTCAAAGGCATGCATTTTTTTATGTACATGGTCGGGTCGGGTCGGGTCGGATCGGGCGTAGGGTACTCGGGCGAAATTCGGGTAAACGGGTAAAAAAAACCGAACTAATTTGACCGGCAATACTTATTCGGGTAACCCGATTACCCGACGGGTACCCGATTACCCGACGGGTAAAACCCAACCCGAACCCGGTGATGAGTAATCGGGTAGCGGGTCGGGTACGGGTACAATTTTTAACTGGCGGGTCGGGTACGGGTATGCCAAAACCCGCACCTAACCCGACCTGTTTACATCCCTATGTCCGAACCACGCGAACCATTTTCGAGTTTTTCCCAGCATACTTATTAAATGCGTGGTGATACCAATTTGCGCATCTCAAGACGAGGAGAATGAGATTTGGGAAGCGTAGGTCAAAGTTTGAAGTCAATCGGATAAGTGTACGAGAAATTAGAGCCTTAAAAGTCGAGCCATAGTCACCGGGACAAAGTTCCGAGTCCAGCACTCAGTCCCCCAAAGATTCGCGCCCTCGAAAACGTTTCCGCGACCTACGACCATTTCGCGAGCTAAGAGTGGCCTACAGCCTCTATATTCCACGCCCGCGAATGCAATTCGGCGAGTTAGCTGCAACTCGCGAGGTAGCTACAAGGACAACCTTCAAATTTCGCGCCCGCGAGCGCAATTCCGCGAGTTAGCTGCAACTCGCGAGTTAGCTACATGCTGCAGAAGCCAAATTCCGCGCCCGCGAAAATCCTCACCCAGCCCGCGAATCACCTCTACCTCGCGAGTTCTCCTTTGCTAGCGGAAATAGCCCGCAAAAGTCAAGATTTAGCTCACGAGTTCGCCTTAACTCGCGAGTTTTCTTATTTAATGTGTGTGTTTTAGTATGTGTTTGTGGTGTAGCTATAAATAGACATTATGCTTTGTATATTTGGAAGAATTCCTCATTTGCTAAATTTTTGTTTTTAGTTTTTTGTTCTCTTCTATCTCTATCTTTCTTTCTCTCTCTAAGGGCTCCAAGACCCTATTTTAATTCTAATATTTCTCCATCAAGATTATAACTTTTTGGCTTATTTCTTCTTGTGGATGCACTAGGGACTTGGATACTTCGTTTAAGGTTCATGATTTCGTAAGTCTTGCTTGTCTTTACTTATTGGATTTATTCTAGGGTTAAGATTGGCAAATCTATGAGTCGATTATGCTATCATCCTCGTAGGCTAGGGATTATGTGATATTGTTATTGGTTGCGTGAGCGAGAATTTATAGAGAGATTAATTGATCACGAGTGACTTTCCCTTGGTTGCATATTCCCGAACCTATGAGTGCCTTCTTTCCATCTCGGGTCTAGGAGTACCTTGTTCTTTTTCTCTTTATTTTCCTTTTTATTTCAATTTGAGGTGTTGTTTGCTAGTTAATGTTGAATCTTACTTCCGTTTAGTTCAAAATTACCGTCTTTAGCCCAATCGAACCCCAAAATTGCGAGTAGAATGTTTAGAATTTTTCTTTCCTTTTTTTGTGTGAGTCGATCGTTGCTTGAATCCGTGTCCGAATTGCCTTCCTTTGAGAACGACCCGAGTCCGGGTAACTCGGTTACCAATACCCAAAATACTACAAACAAAATGGCACCGTTGCCGGGGAAACCGACTAGGCAATTGGATTTAGACAATTGATTGACGTTTTTTCCGTGTTTCTCTTGCTTTTTGTGATCCTTGCTTAATTTTGTGTGTTTCTCTTGCGTATTTGCTTGTTTTCGATTTCTCTTGCTATTTGGTGTTTGTGTTCTTGTATATATTGTGTCGTGTTATTCGTCTTTTGTGTTATTTTGTCTTGGTGTGCCTTAGTTTGTTTGTTGTTCTTGTGCAAGGTAATCCGGTCGAGGAGCTCCGATGGACCCGTATGATTATTCCTATGCCGGAAGCTCATCTCGTGGACACCTCGACAATTACCAAGAGGATATGTACACAACATATGGGGAGCCGTCTTGTTTATATACGAGTTATTCACCTTCTTACTCTTATGACGGATGCTCTACTTTCCATGGGTATGGCCCGAGCCATTTTTACTCGACATCTCGAGCCGATTATGGTTATGACATTCCGAGTCACGACGAGCCGCCTTATTTCAATCCTCCACCTCCAGACTATTACTGTCCTCCGCCTCCCCATTATTATGAAGGAACACCTCCACCCGAGCCACCTCGAGAAGTTTCTCGAGTCGATCTAGGCGCGATTATGGAAAACTTGGAGAGGCGCACTCAATATCTTCGGGCTTCAATGGCCCCATATCCGAGAAAGAAGAACCGAGTCCTATGTTCTATCTTCTCCATTATTTGAGCACCAATCGATTGGTCAACCTTGTACATCGAGTGTCGAGGCTTCATTTCCAACAATGGTTGTGCCTTCCGAGCATCACCGAGAGGTGTTGACGAGCACTCAAGAGGCACTTGTGAGCCTCATGTCGATCATTGAGGAGTTCGATAGTTGGAGGTGCATTCCCATTCCATCCGTTCTTCAAATCACACTCACGAAGTTTGACTCTACCGTGTTCTCTTTCCTTGATTTGGATGCATCTCACATTCCGCTCGGTAGATATTGTTCTCTATCGGCGAGGGTTATTCAAGAGAGCACTCGGTTAGAAGGCAAATTTCGAGCTATGGTGGGTCAGTTTTCCTCCTTGAAAGAGATGGGCCTCACTCTCATATATGACGGAACGCAACCTCTCAACACGAGTAAGGACATCGACGATTGGCTTGTTAAAGAAATATCCTCTATTGATGATTCGGGTATGCCACCCACTCTAGGTACGTCAAATCTTTCCCCCAGTGATTGTGCTTTGAGTTCGAATTCTATTGTCGAGAGTGAGCATGTGGAATCGGGTGTTGATATGGTGTATGGGATGGGAGAAAATTCATTTGAGGATTCGATTGTGCCAACGGTGTTCATAGTGCTAGGGAGGATGATATGAGGAGGAGGATGTGGTAGTAGATGATGTTATGGATGTAGCTGAGGAGGATTTCGAGCTATTATGTGATGTTGTTGACCCAAGGTGTGCGTTGATTGATGAGTCGACTTGTGATGTTGAGTATGACGTGGTTCCCATGTCCTTTGGGTCGTCGTTTCGTAATATTGAGGATTGTGACCATTTGGAGGAGTTTGTGTGCCTACGCCCGTGCTCTCGATGCTTGAGCTTGATGAGTGCACGTTCGAGATAGTGCAAACGATGATCGAGATTGATTCGACATGCTCCACGGATATTTTTATATTTTCGGAGGTCGAGTATGGGGCCTCGGTTCGTAAGGATTCATCTGTCCTCTTGGTGGTTGTTGATAGTCGTGCTCAGTTTCACAAGAACTCGGCCACGAGAGTGTATTTAGCCCGCATTTGTTCCGTATTACCGGATCGACTATTTTTGGAGAATACAAAGGCATGGCATGATCGACACTTTTACTTGGATTCCGGTTGATTTTCGTTCGGAACGTCGTGGGAGGCAACCCACAGTTATGGCATATTCTCGTTTTTCATTTTTGTTCATAAATAAATAGCCCCTCAAGCCACACGACACATGGTATTGTAGAGGCCCGCATTTTGATCTTTCACGCTTACGTGTGTCTTCGTTGAGTTTTTGGATTCTCGGTTATTATCACTCCGAGATACATACATGTGGCCATTACTTGAAGTCGAAGGATGGGATTCTCTTATGCTTTCAAATGTAATAGTTCCCGGTTGGCTTATGGATCGATATGCTTTTGTTCTCCACTCGTTCGTATGGCTTTATTTTGCACTCGAGGACATTCGGTTCATTTCTCAATATTCCCACCGGACGAACACCATTAGACACACGGTGGTGCACCACCGTGTAGAGTACGCATTTTCTTTTTCTTTTTTCTTTTCTTTTGTTGTTTCGTGTGTGTCTTCTTGTTTGTCTTTTTTGTCGTTTATTTGTTTATTGTGTTCCGTTTTCATTTTCATCGCATGAACTTACACGATTATGTGCTCTCTCTTATTCTTTTTGGTCAAGCAATGGGGACATTGCTTTGATTTAAGTGTGGGGGAGGGATTTTCGTGATTATGCATGTTTAGGTGATATTTTCTTCTTTTTTTGTGACTTATTTCTTGCATTTATTGTGTCGTGGACCGGTTTTGTTAGAGTTTTTGAGTGTTTGAGTCACCTCTCCCGCATGATGCTCAATGTTTGTTCGAGAGTCGAGATAGCTAAGTGGTGAGTCGAGATTGTTGATTGGTTTCAGTATTATTGTTCATGCTTTATGTACTTGATGAATTTGCGGTTTCCTTAAAGATAAATGATGATTAGTTGACATTGGAACCTGCATGTGGATTCACGGAATTGTTTTGTCCCTTGTTTGTTCTCGATTGATTGTCTTGAGGCATGCTTTCCTTATGTTCGATTATCGTTGTAAACGTGTTATCTATGCACTTGTGGTACGCTTCAATTGAGTTGTAATGATTATGTTATTGTACTCTTGATGTATCATTGTGCGCCACTCCCTTTGAAAAAAAAACCAAAAATGTGTGAGTTCGCGAGGAAGTACGGATTAGGATCCTCTTATTCCGAGCCACTTCGTGAATTGGGATAATGAGCCCGGGAAACCGAATTAGGGAACTCGGGGAAACCCCTCGAGGTTAAACCTAGATCATCTCGTCTGGAAACCTCGTTTGGAAAGAGAAGCTCACGAAACTGAGTTCGTGAGAGTTGAAAGGATTAGGCTCTTCTTGGCTCGGTTAGTCTTCTAGAAAAATCGGGTCAATGAGCACGAGAAACTGGCCTAGGAGACTCGGGGACAAACCCCGAGGTTAAACCTAGGTAATAATCGTCCTAACGGCTCTCATTTGAAAAAAGTAGCTCATTAATAAATAAAAAAAGAAAAAAAAAGAAAAAAAAAAGAAAAAGAATGGGAGTTGACTTATTGGTCTCGTGCTTATCATTTCATGTTTAGTAGATCATTATAGTTTTTGCACGTGTATGTAGACATGAGAGTGTGAATCGAGTGATCATGTGTAGAATTACTCGGGATGGATTTTTGTTTTGTATGGATTCGCTATGTGGGGACCGTGTCTCGAATTGGATTTTGACCTTAGAGATAACCGGATGATAATGAGAGTTTGATTTCGCATGCTCGTTGGACTTCTCAATTTTTCTTTTCGAGCTACTTGTTGTTTTGTTTGTTTGAGGACAAACAAAGAGTTAAATGTGGGGGAGTTGTTTATTGTGTTTTTGTGCTATTTTTCGTGTGTTTTATGTGTTTTAGTTTAGTGTTTTTAGGTCCGTTTTAGTGTCGACCGGTCCATTTTATAGTGGTTTTTATATTTTTATTTTCGTATTGTGTTTTTGTAGTTCGACGTAATTTTCTTGTCTTTTTGGTGTTGATTAGGTCCATCATTAATATTCTTGGTGAAACGAGCCATTTCCGAGATATTTTCAAGCCGTCTGAACCGTGTCCTAACCACGCGAACCATTTCCGAGTTGTTACGAGCATACTTATTAAATGCGTGGTAATATCGATTTGCGCATCTCATGACGAGGAGAATGAGATTTGGGAAGCGTGGGTCAAAGTTTGAAGTCAATCAGATAAATGTGCGAGAAATTAGAGCCTTAAAAGTCGAGCCATAGTCACCGGGACAAAGTTCCGAGTCCAGCACTCAGTCCCTCAAAGATTCGCGCCCTCGAAAACGTTTCCGCGACCTACGACCATTTCGCCAGCTAAGAGTGGCCTACAGCCTCCAAATTCCACGCCCGCAAATGCAATTCCGCGAGTTAGCTGCAACTCGCGATGTAGCTACAAGGACAACCTTCAAATTTCACGCCCGCGAACGCAATTCCGCGAGTTAACTGCAACTCGCGAGTTAGCTACATGCTGCAGAAGCCAAATTCCGCGCCCGCGAAAATCCTCACCTAGCCCGCGAATCACCTCTACCTCGCGAGTTCTCCTTTGGTATCGGAAATAGCTCGCGAAAATCAAGATTTAGCTCGCGAGTTCGCCTTAACTCGCGAGTTTTCTCATTTAATGTATGTGTTTTAGTGTGTGTTTGTGGTGTAGCTATAAATAGGCATTATGCTTTGTATTTTTGGAAGAATTCTTCATTTGCTAAATTTTTCTTTTTAGTTTTTTTGCTCTCTTCTCTCTCTATTTTTCTTTCTCTCTCTAAGGGCTCCAAGACCCTATTTTTAATTGTAATATTTCTCCATCATGATTATAACTTTTTGGCTTATTTCTTCTCGTGGATGCACTAGGGACTTGGATACTTCGTTTAAGGTTCATGATTTCGTAAGTCTTGCTTGTCTTTACTTATTGGATTTATTCTAGGGTTAAGATTGGCACATCCATGAGTCGATTATGCTACCGTCCTCGTAGGCTAGGGATTATGTGATACTGTTATTGATTGTGTGAGCGAGAATTGATTGAGAGATTAATTGATCGCGAGTGACTTTCCCTTGGTTGCATATTCCCGAACCTATGAGTGCCTTCTTTCCATCTCGAATGTAGAAGCACCTTGTTCTTTTTGTCTTTATTTTTCTTTTAATTGCAATTTGAGGTGTTGTTTGCTAGTTAATGTTGAATCTTACTTTCATTTAGTTCAAAATTGTCGTCTTTAGCCCAATCGAACCACAAAATTGCGAGTAGAATGTTTAGAATTTTTATTTTCTTTTTTTGTGTGAGTCGATCGTTGCTTGAATTCGTGTCCGAATAGCCTTCCTTTGAGAACGACCCGAGTCCGTGTAACTCGGTTACTAATATCCAAAATACTACAAACAATGGGTACCATTGGCAGTATGTATAGGAGGTAAAGAAGTTACGGGGGACGAAGAAGACAAAAACTGCAGACTAAAGGTCATGTGATTGCAACAACTAGAATCAAAGTACCAATGAGGGTTACCTGCAGTAGCAGACATAGGAGAATTGGAATGGATAACTTGTTTGAGAATAGCTTCAATATCTTGAAGAGAGTATGACGAGTGTTGAGGCTCATTAGTGACAGCCGCTGTAACAGATAAAGGGGTCGATGAAGAAGACCCACGAGACCCTCGATATCGAGAAGATGAACCTTCCGAACGTTGTGACTTGGCTGGGCAATTCAGAGCAATATGACCCCGAGCATGGCAGATGTGGCACTCCACTTTAGGACAAGTTGCAAAAGGGTAACCAGAGCTCTTGCAACGCCCACAATAAACAGAGACTGTAGCCGAGGCTGATGTGATGTAGCGAAAGCAGAAGTAGGCACAGCTAATGCAGACTCAAGTTGTGGTGTCCTGGCCAACTGAAGACGAGTCTCCTCAAAAGTGATCTATTGAATAGCAGCATCAAGAGTAGGCAGTGGATGACGATGTAAGAGAGAAGCACGAACAACTTCATACTCTGGACGAAGATCCATCAAAATCTGAATAAGATCAAGGTGGTCCAGACTAATGTTAGCCTGTCGGAGACGATACCGAATAGGTTGAACTTGTGCAAGAAATTCATTGACCGATTGACCCGGTTGTTTCTTGGTAGAATGCAAGGTGCTCCAAAGCTGGTAATAGTGAGCCAAACCTGTAGCCTAAAATCGAGCAGCCAAAAAACTCCAAGCCCCCTTTGCACTGTCAAACGGGTCAAATTGCACATTAATAGAGGGACTGAAGTATTACGTAACCAAGTAAGAATCTGATGGTTCTTACTATCCCAATCCTCCAACTTATCGACATAAGTGGTAAGAGCCTGTGATATGTAGGGTTGGAATCCCCTGAAGGAGACAGATACACGGGTGGCAACACATCACTAGTTACAATCCACCACAATTTACGCCATATTAAAACTCTTCATAGTCTGTGCCCAAAGACTGTAATTATCCCCTGATAAGACAACACTAATAGGAGAATGCACATCCATACGATCCATATCCAAAAAGGAGATCAACACAAAATCACAAAAATAGATGAAAAATATATGCACAAATTTGATCAAGAAACCGTCAAATTATAAATATAAGCCGAGATTATAAACTACACGAAAACAAAAACTGAGCGCACCAGGAGTAGCCGACGACAAGAGGAGTTGACGGCCGAAAAAACAGCGGCGATCGGAGATCGGGGTGGACCACACGCGTCGGCCAAAGGGCTCAGCGCTATGAAGAAGACGAGGCGCGTGAGAAGCGCACGCGCCGGCGACGGGGACCGACTTTCAGGCGAGGACTCACCGGGACACATGCGGAGATGATGGCGCGGGAGGTGAGAACCGGTGCTGGCCAGAGACGTGCGACAAAAGAAAACTCTATAATTGATCCTGAACCTAGTCTGATACCATGTAAGAATGTGAGAAAAATATCTGATGTATTATTCACAAAGATATATACACATATATATATATAGATACATAGAAGGGCCTTAGCCGCCTAAGTTGGCCTAAACTTAACTTATTGTACAAGAAAACATTTAACATAACTAACAAATATAAAGTCTCTTCCTGACTCGGTCTTAGTCTGGATTTCATATACATCCCGAAGCTCTGCCTCATATTCTCTTGTTTTGTCAACTAATTAAAAAAAGAGCTATTGAAAACTTTTACTAATACTTTCTGTATCAATCAAAATTCGTTTTTCCACTTGAAAGATGATAACTAGCTCGCGTTGAAAATATAGTATTTTTTTTCGATGGAAAATACGTAGTACCTTCGGTATTAGTGTCTTGTCTCAGCCTCAGCCAATGTAAGCAAAGGAATCGTTTGTTGTTGTTCTTGTTCAGTTCTCAATCATCTAAGAATGTATGAGAGTGTTTGGTGAATAAAGTAGACTAGCATATAATTTATTTAGTTAGATTATGAAACTCATCGTATTCAAATAAATTTTAAGTGGTGTATTTGTTTGGAATTTCGAGTGACATTCCCAGATTTTTTAAAATTTGAGACTTTTTAACATTTTCAAATTTAAGATGAATCAGGTGAAATATTAAAAGTCTCGAGATGGAATTTGAAGTGAGATTCCATATATGGTTTTTCTTTTGAAATCTCAGCAAATTTTAATGTCTTAACAAATACTACGCTCAAATAATTTAAATACAAAGTTGGGACCGTCTACGGTCAGGTATCTCGTACCTACCTAACATCAAGTATCCCATTATATCACCATTAGATTATCAAAAAATCAATCTCAACCATTAGATTCAAGGTACGAGGCTGGTACGAGGCAACCAAAATTCTTTTTGCCTCGTACCAACTTCGTACCAACCTCGTACCTCCTTCTACCTAAGAAAAAACCTATAATACCCTTATGTCATTAAAAATTAAAATAAGTTTAAAATAATAATTGTACTTATTTTTAAGCCCTTACATTTATATCATTTATATAACAATCCTTCATATAAAAATAAATATATAATCACAATTCTAACATTTAATTAACGAATTAAATTATTGTTCATGTTCTTCAACCCCTAACTTGTCAAACCCTAACTTGTAACTATAGTTCGACCTCTCAGACCGATTTTCGGAGCAAAAAATAAGAGAAACCCTCAAATTGTCGTTCTCCCTGTTAAATCTCACCGCCGGGATAGCGATTTCGGGCCCCGAGATCGAGATTTCGAAGGCCGCCAAGGACGCTTTGGAAATTGGCAAGAAGCTCTGGCGGTGATGGGGACTTCGGGCGGGAAGAGCCGACAACAGCGGAAGAAGGTGGAGGTATACAACGAGGTTTTTCGGCGGCTGAAGGAGGCCGAGCATCCGGAGGTGCAAGAGCCGTCATTCGATAACCAGCTTCGGGCCCATTTCAATCGCCTTCATGCCAGGTTGTCTTAGCTGGTCTTTTATGCCCCAAATCATGTTATAAATTCATTGCATCTAATATCTATTTTGTTCTGGTCTTTTCAGGCTTAATTTGCCTTTGGCTTGCATTCAGAAATGGGGTGGATTTTTTTAACGTTTTTTGTTCACTCAATCCATGGATTTGGATGTTGGGGTTTTGTGATTGGTTATTTTTTAGGAACTTCATCATCCCATTTGTTCAATTAATTGTGGGTTCATTGTGTTGTTATGTTGTAACTGTAATCAATTTTAATGTGAATGGCGAAATCAAAATTATGGGTCGTTTTATGGGATACTGCATGCTATGAATATTCTATTACTTTTTTCTGCACACAAGTGCTCCTCGTGCAAGTTGGTGGAAATTTTTTTTCAACGTTTATGGTTTTGATGATTCTGAAGGTATGGAATAGATGTGAATGTTGAAAGGCAGAAGATGTTCTCACCCACAAATGTTTACTGCATCTGGAATGTGATACTGCTAATGGACCAGCTTTTGAAGTTCGATAAGTGCCGGTGGCTTGTTTTTATACTGCTTTCACCATAATTCATGTATGTTACGACTCATTGATAAGTACGTGTATTGTCATTTTTATAAAGTGGGTCTTCTTTACACCTTACTATTATCTTTTATTATTTGTGTATTTCAGGCGCAGGGCACTTTCATAGGACAAAAATTCGGTAGTGAGAAGAAAGAATATATCATCTCGCCAATTAGGCTTGGTAATCAAAGTGAAACTGCAAGCGAAGAAAGCAAAAGTAGAGTCTTCAAGCAGAAACGAGGCCCCCGAGAAAAGTGTGAAACAAGTCTTCCATGAAATATTGATATGTCTAGGCCTGTAGCTATTTGGTTTCATGTAGTGATGAAAGTGAGGATGATGTATGACATGTGTAACTTGTTTTGATTTTCTAATCTATATATGGTGGTTTGGAGATATTATATTACATGCAAGTAGTGATGAAATTGTTTTGAACATTTTGTGAACGGTTTTATTGTTTTGAAGCTTGTATACATGTAAAGGCAGTTGCTCGATTTTTGTTATAAGAAAGTGATTTAAGGTGTAGACATGTGAAAGGCATGGAAAGAAGCATAAAATTAATCAATCTGCATAACTCATTTGAAACCATTCAGCTTGTCTTTATAAGATCAATCCTCAGCTCTTAATTTGAGTTAGAATTAATGTGTTATGTCATTTGAAACCAGAAATCCCTACTAAATCCAATTCAACTGTAACTTGTTTGCTTGTTTTACTTTTTTGAAGATTTACAACTATCCTGCACATTTATTGTTTTGCTGATTTTTTCATTTGATACTCTTAAATATCATTACCATTATAAAGGTTGATAAGCAGAAATCATTTTAACTTGAGAAGAAAAACAAATTCCCAGTCCAAAAAAAATCAACTTCTTCATATATTTGCCTTTGCAGTGGGAGTGATGGTCATGGTTTTGTCCAGCTTTAACTAAAATGCACAAGTCATCATGAAAATGCTACCCAAGAAAAGTGATACAACAATTGAATACGACCTAGCCCTATATACATCTTACTATGTTTCAAAATGATTGCCAATATGCCCATGCTTAAAATATTACAACACATCCTAAAGAACACGCAAAATTGCATTTCATTTATGTAAATAACTGGCTTATAACTGACTCTACTTTGTGGTTTACGCCATCATGGAATTCATCCTCAAGAGCTCATGTCAGCATTTCTGTACAAAAGGATCGTCTGCTTTGATTTATAAATCCTGTCAATATCCAAATATGCACAAGAATGATCAGAGCACAAACTTTTCAACTCCAAGCACCATATGTAACTGTCATCTGTAACCAAAAGATTGGAAACCGAAAAGTGAGAAAAAGGGTACCTTGTGATAGTGTGTAATTGCAAATGTATAATTATCCTGAAAAAAAAAGGAAGAGGCGTGATAATTTTTTTCACCATTTAGTTTAGGAGATGGTAGCGAGCAGAAAAACTTGAAAAGTTGTAACCTGAAGATGATATATGTATGCAAGACCTACATATGTGCTCAAGCTTGAAGTTGATAGAGCCAGTGCTTTCTCATAGTATATGATTGTCTCATTGTACCTCGTAGTGTTAAATGCATTTACTGATCGTCAATCACAATAAAATACAGAACAAATTTCTAAATAACAAGGTAATTAATATGACAATATTAGAAAAACTACAGTACATAGGACATGAATGATGATTCAAGAACAGTAGATAGCATGTACCGACTTATATGGCACAGACAAATCGGTGAAAGCATAGAAAGTTCATACATCTTTTGTTTTATCAATGCGTGAGCAAGGTTTACTACAGTTGGTTTTCACATCTCCGTTAAAGATGAGGGTACGTGAGCTAATGTCTTCTCAAACCACCAAACAACCTTCTTATACCTGAAATGTTTTTGGGAAATAAAATCACATGCTACATTATAACAATTTATAATTTTGTTTGCAAGTTTAATTATATCTGGGATATTTTGAGCAGATATCTTATGAAAGAGAGTCCAATACATGAACAATAATTTTATTAACAGATTCTCAACAAAGGAAATGCATAAAGATATGACTTATGCATTGCATAATAAAGTACACTCGGTCAGGAGAGTTCAAAATCTCATAGTAGAAGGCTAATAAGTTAAGATCCAATCCTAGTCAGATTGGATGTATTGAAGCCAACTCAGTACTAGTAATGTCCTACAGTCACCCAAAGTACACATTGATCAACCAAAGTTGCACATTCGATACATGATGCTCACAATATGAATAAATGCTCCAAATTAACACATCTGGTAATATGTGTTATATGCTGAATAAAGGTAAAGTCCAAGATAAACGCTTACAGCAGAAGCTCTAGTGAAATTGAATCAGAATTCTATTAAATCAATAGTTCGTAATCAATCTTCAATTTAACACTAGACAACTGAAAATTTTCAAATCCAGCGATTGATTTCATCCACACTCACATGGCACATATAAAATCCCAAAACGCATAAAGGACCGAGGCTCCTCACTCAATTCACTACACAATATAGCAAAAAAAATGAAAGTGAGTCGAAGTGAACAAACTAAGGACCTTACCTTGTAGGCGAGAGTTAATGTGAGAACGAGAGCAAAGGGTTTTTTTGGGGCCAATTGGGCTGAGATTTATGCTATCTTCTTCTTTTCTCTTCTCCGTCGTTGGCACTTCTGTAAGAAAACCTAGTCTAATAAGCGGCTAAAATATTTTGTCCGGAATTCAAAATGAACTCCCACAAAAATTTTCAGTCAGGCGCCTTAAATGAAATTTTTAGCCGTACATATGATTTTTTAGACTTCAATGTTTTTAAGTCAGGCCCATGTAGGACCTCTGTCTGGGTTCTTAGGCTGTGCAGTGGCCCGTGAGATTGGCCACGATGGACACCTAATAGCCTTGTTTCACGAACAATATACAGTCAACTAGATTGAAACCCACCCCTCGATTCCCAAAAACATCTTCACTACATGTGATTCACACATTAAATGTCACATTATGGTTCTAATGAGTTATAACTTGAATTTGAGATTCCATTTCACACACAGCAATCCTCAACAGTCGGCACAAGATTTTTCATCATATGCATGGGAATCAACTGATACCAAAAGATAATATGATTCAAACAATAGTATCGTATAATATATGCCACCAACTATAAATTAAAGAGATAAAACAAATCAGCAAATAGATAAACTTACATCATCATTGTCCTCATCAAATATATCGTCATCTTCAATCACCAAAGCCTCATCAATTTCCACAGGTGAAATATCCAATTCACCATCCTGCAATGTCCAGAAACACATTACACAATCAAAGAAATTTCTCAAAAGAGGATCTCGTAATGAGCACCTACAGAGACAAAGCTAACATAATATGAAGCGGATAACATATAAAACTAGAGGACAAAGGTTGTTAACAGTTTCTTATTGGCTTATCCTTGTAGCGGTGGCCCCCGCCTCAGAGTTACCAGCGGATATCGAGGGAATACAACTCTTCCAGGTTTTAACAACTTCCCATTGATTCTAAACACTGTTTCTGGGACACAAGCACTTGCAATTCTTGTAAAGTAGTCCCTACTTCCATGCCAAACGTAACAATATCATGCAAATCCAGCTCATGCACAATTACCAACACATCATTTTAACACCGAAAAAAAAAGTAAATAAAAATCTGGTTCACAATTTTCTGAATGCAAATTCAATGCTCCAAACAAAAAAAGTTACAATTGAAATACACTTACTTTATCGAGAACAAAATTATAAAAGACAACCGAAAGCGGCAAATCCAGGAGCCTACCATCCTGGAGAGCCTTTGCCATAACTCTCCCAAGTAACCAATAATACTCTATCACCTTACAAAATTTGCTGCCATCTGAGAACAAAACGAGAGGCGCATTAATAATACTTGTATTGCCTAACAACCCATCTAATAAACCTTCGTGGAGGGCCCATCAGACAAAAACCGGACCTCCACATCCCCAAGCCATCTTTCTGGAGCTCATGACTCAAAAGTGTGTAGAACTCCTCATTCACATAGTCGTAGGAAATGGTACAGGAACAAGTACGACAAGGATCTGAAGCAACACGATTATGAAAGTCATTTATGTAAACATAAAATCTTTCACCCCGTGGGGCAGTAGGAGATTGGGGATATGGAATTTCTTTCCTGAAATTAGTTTTGAGCAAGTACACCTCGGCAGCAGAATTGCTGAGAATTCTGATCACCTTGTAGTTCTTGCCCTTGGATGAGGGATCAAAACCCAAAACATAATAAATGAAAGTGTTAGTCCCAATCAGCAGCATGGAGGTGGTGGATCGCGGGAGGCTCCTTACCTCGTCAATTGTAGGGTTCCATAGAGCATAATCGATCATAATAGAGTGGTTACCAAAAGAAGCCAACATCAACCCATTACAAAACGCATCTGGATAGTAGTGGCTGCTGCGCTCGGTGTCGAGAAACTGGAGCTGGTCGAAGACGACGTCGTACTTTCTTTCGACACGAGTGAGATTAGGGCGTACTCGACGCCTCCGTCTGCTAAGCGCGTGGCCACGAGGAATTCCTTGTGACGAGGTCCCTTCTTCGGATCGAGAAGAGATAACGACGTCGCCGGTGGTGAGACAGCGTCGGTCCCGCAGATTTGGGGGCTTTGATATGGAGGTTTTTTTTTAACAAATAAAATGAAATGAAATTTAGAAATTATGATCGAATTTTGAAAAAATGACCTGGATAATATATGAAGATCGATTCATCTTAAATTCGATTTTAACGATGTTGATCATTGATCAAACAAAGAAGCATTCAAAGGATGATCTTCACAGCGAAAAGGAGAAAGATGAAGATGATTGACCGAGTAAGAATTCAACAAAAAATGCAATTTATTTAAAATGGTGGCTTAATTGAAATATGTACATGTGTTTAGGTAAAATAATAATTTATAGTAATTAAACACCATATTTTGTATTTTTTTTAAGTAAGGGTAGTTTAGTATTTACACAAGTTTTTTTTTTTTGTTAATTTTATTTAATTAATTAAAAGATGGGACACGTGGCATCAATTTAAAGGGTGTCTGATATTAGGTAGGTACGAGGTTGGTACGATGCGAACTTGAGAATAGAATTTCCCTACAAAGTCTTGTATGACTTTAAAATCTCTCAACAAATACTACTCTCAAATAATTTAAATAACTCAAAACTTTGTAAGACTTTAAAATCTCATATGAATAACGCAAAACTGAAGCTTATTCTTAAAAAGTCTAAATTAAAATAAAGCAGTATTTTTAAAGTTTTAAAAGTCTTTAAAAATCTCAAATGAATATTTCCCCATTAGTTTAGTGGGATGAGTTTTGCTGAAAACTGAAGCTTACCTCTTATGGTTTTATGGGGAGTTTTTAGAAAATATTTGTTGAAATTTGTAACTTAGCAGATTTATGAATTAAATTTACTTAACATTTTCATCATATCAATTATTTTTTTACTCATCAACCATAAGCTTATAAGCTCTAAATTCGGAAAAAAAAAGTTTTTTGGTCCTTTATCTGCAGGCCGTTTTCAATTTGGTACCGTAAATGGACCGCTTTTGGAAATAGTCCCTTAAGTGAAAAAAAATTAGTTTTTTGGT
>CACSLK010027842.1:3266265-3284649 GCA_902706635.1 Striga hermonthica
GCGTCTACTCAAGGCATCGACCACCCTGTTCGACGCACCAGAACGATGTCGAAGGACAAACGTAAACTGCTGCAGAAAAGCTGTCCAAGAAGCATGTCGAGTAGAGATAGTATCCTGAGACGCCAAATGACGTAAGGCCTCGTGGTACGTGAAGAGAATGAATTCTTTATGGAAAAGATAGTGACGCCAATGCCGGACTGCCTGAACGACTGCATAAAACTCGACACCGTAGGTACTATACCACAATCGTGGTCTAGATAACTTCTCACTAAAATACGAGACTGGCCGACCGTCTTGACTGAGGACAGCTCCAATCCCCACCTTGGAGGCATCACAAGAGAGTTCGAACGGCCTCAAAAAATCAGGTAAAACGAGAACAGGAGCCGATGTCAGCCTGTCCTTAATCAGAGAAACGGCAGTCTCGGCCTTTGGGGTCCACACAAAAGACTTGCCCGAAAGGCAATCGGTAATGGGTGCGGTGATAGTACTGAAATGCGAGATGAAGCGGTGATAGAATGAAGCAAGGCCGTGGAAGCTACGTGCCTCAGTGAAAGAGGTAGGGGACGGCCAATCACGAATAGTTGTCACCTTACTGTCGTCAACACGGATGCCCTCACTCGAGATCACAAAACCCAAAAACAGAACAGACTCTACTAAGAAGCAACATTTACGAGGAGCAGCAAAAAAAGATTCGGCACGTAAAATAAGAAGTACCTCCCGGACGTGCAGTAAATGCTCCTCCAGCGTGCGACTGTAAATGAGAATATCGTCGAAATAAAAGACGACACTCTTCCCAATAAGGTCCCGAAGAGCCTGGTTCATCACGCGCATGAAAGTGCTCGGCGCATTAGATAACCCGAATGGCATGACCATCCACTCGAAAAGGCCCTCCCGAATCTTAAAGGACGTCTTCCATTCGTCGCCGGGCCTGATCCGAATCTGATGGTAACCGCTACAGAGATCCAGTTTGGTGAAGATGGTGGCCTCGTGCAGTTGGTCTAGTAAGTCATCCAACCGAGGTATGGGGAATCGGTAACGGACCGTGATCTTATTAATTGCCCTGCTATCCACGCACATGCGCCAGGAGTTGTCCTTCTTGGGAACCAAAAGGGCCGGAACAGCACACGGGCTCAGGCTCCGACGAACGAATCCACGATGTAGTAACTCCTCCACATGTCGTCGTAATTCTTCATGTTCGGTTGGGCTCATACGATAATGTGGCCTGTTCGGCAGTGAAGCTCCGGGAACCAGATCAATGTGGTGCTGAATGTCCCGGAGAGGCGGGAGCCCGGAAGGAAGCTCGGTAGGGAAAACATCAGCAAATTCCGAAAGCAACGGCTGAATTAATGTTGGTGGTTCTCGCTCAACTGCCGTGTCTGAACCCACCAGTAACAGAACAAACGGTGCCGATTGCACTGCAACCCCAAAGGCGGCTCGAGAAAAAAAAGGACATTCGAGAGAGTCGAAGATGTCGTAGGACGATGATGACTAGGGTATAGTGTAACCCGAATACCAGCGAAGTTGAAGCTGTAAGTATTAAGTCTGTCGTCGTGAGTTGCATTCAGGTCATATTGCCAAGGCCGACCGAGAAGTAAATGGCAAGCATCCATAGGAACCACATCGCACCAAACTTTGTCCCGGTAGGTCCCGCCGATAGCCAAAGAAACCAAAACTCGACGGTCAACTGTAATAGCACGGTCTCGATGAATCCAAGCCAACGTGTAAGGGTGAGGGTGTGGCTCGCTCGACAATCTCAACTTATCAACTGCCTCCTGTGCAATGACATTCTCGCAAGAACCAGAGTCAATAATAAAATGGCATACCTTATCGCCAATGGTGCAGGTAGACAAAAAATGTGATGTCGTTCGATGGCTCCATCAACAGGTGAACGAGGTGTCAAACATGTACGACGAAGAACCAATGCGGTACCTACATCCCCGCGATGGTGTTCCTCGGTCACACTAGGCTCGACATCGAAACTTGGGGGTCCCTCGTAATCCGCAGTCTCCTCATGTTCCCCGCCATCCTCAATAAATAATCCACGCGAACTCGAGCCTTGCGGGCATGCCGACTGGCGGTGCCCGAGCTCCCCACAACCAAAACACCTCATCCCCCCTCCCGTGCGCTGGCCCGATGGTACCATCGCCTGGCGTTGCTGACCACCCTCCGCCTGTGGAAACCTCCCGATGGTTGCAGACTGCCCCGCTCCGGTAACCGGCGGTGGAGCTGTCCGCCCCGGCGTTAGAGCCCCGCCAAAGGAGAAACTGGTTCTCGTGGATGGGGCAAAAGAAGTGCTGGGCTTGCGTTGTTCAACAAGTCGGGCTCGTTGATGAGCATCCGAGACAGACTCGAGCCTGATCAGATTTAACATATCCTGTATAGCCACACGCAAACCACTAACATATCGTGAAATCAATTGGGACTTTGTCTCCCGTACTGCAACACGATTCAAAAGCTGGTAGAACTCATTTGTATAGTCATCAACAGAACGAGTGCCCTGTCTCACATTATGCAACTGCTGATATACGACACTATCATAATTGAGTGGTAAATACTCATCCTCCAAATACTTATGAAATTTTATCCAGGAAATAGTCGGAGACTTCCCTTGACGATGCCGCATGCTCGTAATGTTCATCCACCAAGTCGCCGCTCGACCACGGAATCGAGTAGCGACGAACGCGACACGCTTATCCTCTGGGATCGCCTTAAATGCCAACACCGCTTCAACGGAGGCCCACCAATCCACGAAATCACCGGGCTTGACACCACCATGAAACTCCGGAATGTCAACCCGAAGTCCCGATTCCCAACGTGAGTCCTCGCCACCATCGATCGGGTGCCGAACCTCACGCCGCTCCTGCCACGGCTCATCCACAGCTCCTCCATCACCAAACCGCCCTCGACTATGGAATCCCGCCGCTGCTTCAGGCCCACGTCTTCGGCGACGGTCACCCATGTCTGCCTCCTACACGTCGTCATCCATCAGACGTCCCTCACGCTGGAAGAAGTCCTCGTCCTCATCGTGACCAGCAGCCCGCCACGGCTCTCGTTCGCGGCGGCCATGTCTGCCATCACGCCACCCCTGTTCAGTTCGTGGCCCGTCGTCATCCTGATGGAGAAACCCTAATCCGCCACCGCGAGCTCCAGGGTGTCGGCCCTGCCAATTGTCGTCATGGGCGAATGGATTATCAACCGTCAAGGTGTCATCGGAGTCCACACCGGTATACGATGGTGGTGGTGGTCGCCGGCGGATCGCCCCGCCAAAGCCTCGACCTCCCCGACCCCCGCGCAGCCCCTCGCGATTTCCCCGGTCAGCCACATCACGATTTCGACGCATCTCATCCATCATGGTGCGCATTGTCAGTCGTAGTTCCTCGAAGCCCGTCGAAAGATCCACAAATCGTTCATCAAAACTGTTGAATCGCTCATCAATTCTCTGAAATCGTTCATCAACGGAGTTGTCGATCACGACTTTGTCCTTCTTCGGCGGCATCGTGGATCGTCGGCTGGTGCTCTGATACCAACTGATGTAGAGGATGTATACGAAAGGGAGAAAACACAATCTCAAGAGAGAACAAATATTTTATTTTCACGATAAACTGCCTTTCTCTTCTGTTCTCAGTACATAAATAAGGAGTTTCCACTAACTCCACTAAAAATATGATAAATCCTAATAATTAAAGAAACACCTCATTACTAATGAAAATAACACAACTGCAACCACTAAAATAAATAAACCCAAAAGGAAAATAAAGCAATAAAATAAATATGCTAGACACGCAAACGGTCATATTTCTGCAAGAACATCAACGCGGCCTCGTCTCCATCACATATACATAATAAATAGAGGAAATTGTATCCCCTACTTACAATTATCATATATACTAGTACGACGCCCGTGTATTACACGAGTGCTTGCTAATTTTTTATTAAAATCTAAAATTAATGAGAAAAAATAATTGAAAATTTCAATACCTTATATATATATATATTATATTTAGTATGACACTTTTTTATTTGTGCGACTTACCTGTGTTATATTATAATATTTTTTTGACTTACAACATATAACTACATTAAACATAAATATATCAATTGAGAAATAATTTTATTTTTCTAATGAATTTTAATAAATATTATTATTTTTTTTTATTATAAAGATAAATATGATTTATTTATTTCATATATACAATATGGATGCCAAATCGAAGATCATCAAAAGATAATTAATTTGATATATTATATATGTAAAACGATAAGAAATACAAAAGTTATCAACTTTTAAAATACATTTACAATTCAATAGTTAACTGAAGGAAACAAATCCAAAGTCAGGGATATATTAGTCACTTAGTGTCTCACTATGTAAAATTACAAAGAATTAAAGGGTTATATTAGTAAAAATTATATTAAAATACATAAGTTAGCTAAATAATATTTATGGAATGTCCGAACCTAAATTATTAATTATTAATATATCAATATTATTTGTCCAAACCTAATTACAAAGCATGATTATTTGCCAACTAGGATTCCGAAGCATCAGAAACAACCACGTAGGCTCAGCGCATTCAGAAATAATATATAGGGAGGATTACACTTGCGCATCTATTATAAGCTTATTTATAAATTTACTAAATCATGCATAAAATATTACACTTATACCTAAAAGTTGAATTATCAATATGTAACGGTTTCTAATTAATTTCCTAGACAAATTAAATTAAGTGATACAAATAATTGAGATAATTATTTACTTACCTAAAAAAGCGGAATCACTTTTGTACTCTCTCTCTCACTCTGCGATCATTTCTCCCTCTCTCCAAAACCACCACCGCCCCACGTTCACCTCTCCCAATTCAAAAAAAAAAAAACCTCTTCAATGGCAAATACGAAACTACCAACTTCTGCTCGAAAAAAACTGATAAACGGTGCGGACGGAACACCACAAATTAGATCGAGTGCCCGACTTCAAATTGAGAATTTCGCGACAGTTATATAGGTGATGGAAGCTGACGGACTGCGGCGGTTCATGGCAAAGGTGCAGGGGGAAGAAAACTCGACGGCGGAGGGCGTCATAAGCGGGCTCAAGCACGCACACCTGTTTCATAGGCAGGGGATGAATCTGGGATGTTATTCAAGTACTTGTTCGAGGATGCTAATCTGTCGGTGGATCCGAAAATTGGATTAATTTTTCACTATTACTGTTATCAAGAGCACCACTTTTCAGTTTTGCTTTGCCTTCTTCTGCTTGTAGTGTAATTATGACATTCTGACGGGGATTGAGTCTCGAGCGTATATCTTAGGTATATTTTAGGTATATGTGGGTTCTGAAATCGATTTGAGAAACGGTTGAAACTCGACTGTATATTTAAAGTATATTTTATGTATATTTTAAGGTATATGTGAATTTATATCAAGTTTATACTAAGTAGGTATTGGTTTTATATCAAGTATATGATAAGTATATGACAATGTGATATGGTATTAATAAACTAATCAGATTCATATACTTTACAAAGTATATACTTATCATATAATTTGGGACATACATGGGACATGCTTCAATTATGTAACAGTTGGTATATGATCGGTATATTTCAAGTATATCACTGTCAGTGTGTCCAACACATTCCATTTTGTCAATATATACAAATCCGGTATTATGTTTAAATATACATAAAATATACTTTAAATATATTGTTAATAAAACATGAAAGATATTGAAACGTGTATATAAAATATACTTTAAATATATTGTTAATAAAAAACGTGAAAGATATATTGTTAATAAAACGTGAAAGATGTCCTTTTAAAATAGAAATATACTGTTATAAACTAAATTAAACTAGAAATATTTCACGACCTTCTTTTTTCCGGTATATTTTACTTATATTTCCATTATATTTCCGGTAAAATATAATGTCCTCAACAAAAATCCGATCGACCCCCCTCCGTTTTTTTTCCAGCAATATTTACGCAAAATTTTGCTGAAAATTTTTGCATCCTCAATCGCTTTTTTTGCAGTATATTTTTGGGTTAATCGTTCTATGGTGTGAAGAAGAGTTTATTGCAAATTCAAATTTCACTTTTTTTTTTCTTGAAGTGAATCGATCTGGATGAAAAATCCGATCATTTTTTTTTTCATATTTTTCCTTGCATCGTAATGCTTAGTGATGATGAGAAAGCTTCAGACTCGTATTTCCTATATTTCCATATGAAACGCAAAAACCATTATACTCATGATTTCAATTCCATATTCATGAAGTCATTCCTTTTTTTAGAGATCTGTCGCAAATCACGCGAGAGATAATTGGATGGAGTCCCACTTTTATGTAACTGAATTTTAGGCATTTATGTAGTTAATTTTGGACAATTAGGTAGAGTCACAATATCTTTTGTGTGGATGGTATTTTTCCAATAATTTATGTTTCGGGTAGGAGGAATGAAAATTTCCCTAATAAATAGTCCAATAATTAATCGATATGGGACAAAATATGACTTCAAAATCTTCTAAACAAATTTTATGGGTAGATAAACAAGAGTCCGAATCTATAACTTTGGACAGAAATGGAGAAGGAGAGAATGTCCAATGCATGTTCCGACCATTTGTATATATTTTGATTGTCAATGGGGTATTTATAGGACATAAAATAATATGTATAATGGTAAGTAAAGATATATCTGTCGAGCTCTCAACAATTATTATCTCTATTAACTATATGAGGACAAAATAGAACAAATGAAATCGCAAAGCGAAAAGTTAAGTAGAGAGTTAATTGCTAGATTTTCAAGAAAATGAGACTCAAGTCTCTAACAATGAGTTGATACAATGAAAATCCAACTTTGTAGACTGGAGATCCTAGCATCTTGATTCAAACTGACACCATAATTGTAAAAGACATGAGGATACTGTAACGACATGTTTGCTCTGATGAAATTGTATATGATTGGAATGTAATGAGTTGGAAAATAGAATGACTGTGGAAAATGAATGAAATAAGTTTTTTCATTAATGTGTTTGGTATGCAGAAAGAGTAAGACGTGAATGAAATGATATTATCATCCTATATTGTCATTTACGAGTATTTTATCAAAAAATATAATTTGAATCTATATTAATGTTACGTTCTTATTTATGATAATATTAATATTATTTTATTTAAAAAATATACAATATTTTGTATAAATACATTTCTTATATTATTACACTCATCTTATATAACAAATAAGTGAATTATTTATATATATATATACATATTAAATAATATAAATATACCATTACTTTTAACACCTATAAGCATATGCAGTTGTATATAACTATTTATAGTCTAATTCAATTTATTAATAAATATATAATATATATGATTGTACAAAAATGAAAATAAGATCTTCCTAAGGTAGTTATAAAAGATTTTTTATTTAAACTTATGAAAATAAATAAAAATAAAATTATTTTTGGTTATTTATTTAAACTTTATTTTTTAAATAGAAATTTTTTACTATAATTTAATCATAATTTTATATTATATATTTTATATTTATTTTTATCGTTATTAGTTTGTTTTATTTTTTAGAAAAATAAATCCCAATGATGTGGGAATGAGAAAACGATGCATTAGCTATAGAATGACTAATCCATATGATAGATTTTGCAATTCTCATTCGAATAGTCATTCCGTTCTAAATATATACCCATCATGGGATTGAGAATTGTAAGAAATAATTGGTTTTGTTCCAATTTAATGATTTTATTTTTCGTAAATAAAAGACTTAGAATATTCTCAAAACCATTTTTAAGGTGAATGAGAAATTAATTCTAAGTGTTATATGTTGAACAATTGAGTTTAAGTAACTCAAATGTTGTGGGGTTCACAAAACATTCTAGTTTGACTAATATTTGGACAAACTAAAACGAGCCATAATAATGCATTAAGTATGCTAGAATTGTAGAAGGGCTCGTTGGGGACAATTAGAAAAAACTGGAAATAAATTCCGAGTCCGAACGAACGCGTACGAGCTTTCGGAGCGCAGCTGCGCGCCATGCCCCGTCGCGGGCGCGACACCCTGCTTTGCTGGAGCCTCTGTCGAACGCGACAGTGCGTCGCGGGCATGACGAGCTCGCGACGCTGAAGCACCTGTTCGTACCAAAAAGGTTTCTAACCGGTTTTAATCGACCGACACGTCCCAAAAGGTGTCTTTTGATGCCTTGAACCCCCTGGAGATGTGTTATAACATCTATAAATACCCATGAAGTGAAATAGTCATGATCATCAAATAATTCCATAACTTTTGCATCCTTTTTACAAAGTTCATATTCATCTTGTGTTCTTTGTGTTCTTTCCTATCTTGAGAGTTCCGAAACTTAACTATTGTTCGCCGAAGGTTTGTGTATTTGAGTTACCACTATACACAAATCGAAAGTCGTTGTATCTTGAAGGCGTTAGCCGTGAACCGTGGGTAATATACGGGGCTATTTCGTCTTAAGGAGAGCGTATCTTACGTGCCTCGACTTTGTTCGTTTAACCAATATTCCTTCTATTTTCTAAAGTCATTCTTGAAATTCACATACCAAAAATATAAACTACAATCTTAAGACGAAATATTGTGAGTTCATAAGATGGCAACCGAAGGAAACCAAACAAATGCTCAACCTACTGCTATACCGATGGTAGCTGCTCCTGTCCAAGGCGAGAGACCGCCAAAATTCAATGGCTCTGATTTCAAGTGGTGGCAACAAAAGTTGCTTTTCTACCTCACAACTCTCTCCCTCTCTCGTTTTCTTTCGGAGGACCCTTTGATCGTCCCAGAAAGTGAGACCGACATGCAAAGGGGTACGGCCTCGGATGCTTGCCATCACAATGATATCTTGTGTAGAAATTATATCCTTAACGGACTAGACGATTCTCTCTACAACGTCTATAGTCCGATTAAGACGGCAAAGGAGTTATGGAATTCCTTGGAGATGAAGTACAAGACGGAAGATGCCGGGATTAAGAAATTTCTCATCGGCAAATTCCTAAAGTACTTAATGGTGGACACTAAGTCGGTGGTTAGCCAAGTTCAAGAGATTCAAATCATCCTTCACGATTTGTTGGCCGAAGGATTGATTGTGAATGAGGCCTTCCAAGTTGCGGTTATTGTTGAAAAGTTACCACCACTTTGGAAGGACTTAAAAAACTATCTCATGCATAAACGCAAAGAGATGACATTGGAGGACTTGATTGTTCGACTTCGAATTGAGGAAGATAATCGAAAATCTGAAGTAAGGGCCAACCGGAGTGACTTCGAGGCTAAGGCAAACTTGGCCGATTCAAGCTCTAATAAGAAGAGCAAGAGAACTTCAAAGGGAAAGCGATCTCAAACGAGCACCAAGAAGTTCAAAGGGAATTGCTACAATTGTGGTAAATCTGGACATCTTGCGAAAGATTGTCGTCTCTCGAAGAAGGGTAAAGATAACTGTTTGTCTCATTTTTGTTGCTATTTTGTGTGTCGTTTCCCCTGTTTTAGGTATTTTATTATGTATTTTCGGTCCATTTTGTCGTTTCTTGTGTTTTTATCTTTATTATGCCGTGTTTAGTATTTTCTTTGTTTTTCCTCCTATTTTCTTGTTTTTCGTGTTTTTCCGGTTGTGGTGGTTTCAGGTTCAGATGATGATAGCGGTATTCGGTTCTGGCTCCTAGGAGTTATACATTGGTTCATGCGTCTAGAACATGTGAGGATTGAGTTTATAGCTCGGGCAGTACCCGAGAAATGCGAGACGAGAGCTCGCGAGTTCAAAACTTGGAAATTTTGGAAGCTGCCCAGAACATAGCGCCGCTATGGCCATCCCTGAAAGCGGCGCTGCATGCATAGCGAGGGGCTGAGGCTCGACTGTCTTCAACAATAGCGGCGCTATGGTCATAGCGCCGCTATGCCCCGTTTTGTAACTGAAGCTATTTTCTCGGAATTTCGAATTGGGAAGCTTAAGGATCGAATTTTAGTCAGTTTTTGGGTATTCAGACTTCGTTTTTTTTATATCTTTTCACCATAGAACACTTTCTTGCACTTGTTTTTGGCTTGGATTGGATTTTGGAGCATAAAAACTCCTTTTCTAGCTTTGGATCTTGGATTGCTTGTTGTTTTTCTCGACATTTGATTTGTTAATCGTAAGCTATACTTTCATTTTCTTTTGATTGAGATGGCTTTGATTATTGAATATTTTGATGTTGAATGCATGATGAGTAGCTAAATCCATTAGCTAGGGTCAGGGGAAGATCATTCCGGTTCGATTTCGTTTATATGCATGATAAATTGCTCAATCCTCTCGAGTTGTGCTTAGCCTAGGGTTTTGATGTTTGATCACCATCTTAATCTAATTAATCGATTTTAAAACTGAAAAGGGAGAAATCGTTCGATCTAGGCTCGTTAGGAGTAAGCTTGTTCGTAATAGTATTGCTTATGTGTTGATTGTTTCAAGAATTACTCGTTTATGTCTATCCTCTTGTTACGAAGAGTTATTGAGGATAGATCTCTAGATGAGAAGTTTTGTGAGGCATTTAACCGAGCTTTTGATTGCTCGTTAAGTGTATTGAGAACCGGAATTGATTGACCCCGATACCCTAGCTCCTTTATAATTATTTGAGTATTGAGTTGCGAACTTGTGATTCCTAGTTTTGTCTAGCCTTTTTAATTACTTGCTTTTCAATTAGTAGTCGATAAACAAACCTCCAAACTTGATTTAGAATGTTTAGGATTTTCACTTCTTTTATTTTCCACTTTTGTGTTTGAGTAATCGTACAAAATAATCCGGTTGACCTTCCTTGTGAGACGACTCGGTGTTGAATCTTTCGATTCTACTCCGGTAAAAATATTTACAACAAATTGGCGCCGTTGCCGGGGAAGGTTTAAGACTTATTTTCTGCGCCTATTCATTTGTTTTCAGTGTTTCTCTTATTTTCTGTGATTTCTTGTTTTTTGTGTTTCTTTTGTTTTGTTTTCTTTGTCTAGTTTTATTGTTTTCTTTGTTTTGATTTCTCTTCGTTCATTTTTGTTGTCTATCTGGTGCCCGTGACGTTTTTGTTGTTTGTGTTTATGCGTACCAGGAGTGGTCGTGTAATCATCCCAAACGACGAATCCATCCAACAGGACCTACGAGACTTACTAGCTAGTCTTGCACCAGTATCATCTACATCAGAAGACCAAACCGACATGGCACATAATGAGCAAGATGAGGAGGTCAACAATCCTCCTAAGTCTCTTCTTCGTGATTTGGCTCAACCGGTGATTGGGCCAGTGACTTCGTGCATCCGACTGGGGACAGCAGCTCGAAACTACGAGCTCAAAATCATCCACTACAACCAACTCCCATCATTCCATGGTCTTCCCAATGAAGATCCACTTCATTTTATACGAGAATTCTATAACGTGCTCCAAACCTTTCCACTTCACGGGCTGAACGAGGATCAGTTGAAGATGAGGTGCTTTTCGGAGACCCTCAAGGACCGGGCTAAGGCTTGGTTTATGACACTTGCTCCAGATTCTCTTACCACTTGGGAGCAAGTGTACTCAAAGTTCATTGGGAGGTATTACTCCAACCAGAAAACTCAAGAGCTGAGGTCCCAAATTGTCTCGTTTGCCCAACAACCGCACGAGCCACTTCACGAAGCGTGGGAACGCTTCAAGGACCTACAGAGGCAGTGTCCACACCACAACTTCCCACCGGCCTTTTGATGAACAGCTTCTATGATTCTCTCCACCAGAAAATTCAGTACATGGTGGATAACGCTGCTGGTGGAAATATCGGGGCAAGAACGACAGAAGAGATGATAGATATCTTTGAGGCAATGAGTTCCAATTCATCTCAAAAGAGCAGTCAAGGGAAGAAGACCATGGTGAACGAGGCATCTCTGAGGCAGGACATGATGGCTCATCAGATAGCCGAGCTCACGGAGCAGATGCGGCTACTAAATGCTCGAGGAATGCAACCAATCCAGACCATGGCAGTGGATACATGCGGTGCGTGTGGAGCTCAAGGGCACAGGTCAGAGGTGTGCCCATCATCAATCGATCAGGATTTCGGGGACCAATATGCCGACGTGAAAGCCCTCCAAGGATATCAGAACCAGCAAGCCAACGACCCTTTCTCCAACACATACAACCCTGGGTAAAGAAATCACCCACACTTCTCGTGTTCCAACAACAACAACACTCTCCAGCCACCCCGTCCAAACTTCATGCAGCAGCAATCCCGCCCCAACTTCATTCCTCGTCCGAACTACCAACATCAACAACAACCACAACAAGCCCAAGGGTCCGGATCGAACTCGTCAAATCAAGATGATAAGCTGGACAAAATCCTTCAGTTCATCACGAACCAAGATGCATCAATTAAGCGTCTTAAGACGCAAGTAGGCCGGCTAGCCACTCGGGTCAGGACTATCGAAAGTGTTCTTGAAAAAATTTCCTTATAAATATATATTCTTATACTTCTTGAAACACCGAGTAGTTTCTACTAGCGAAGAAACTATAGCCGGAACCAAAGTTCAAAAGGTGGATACGATTAGAAGGAAGACATTTGAATTCCTAAAGTGAGTAACAACAAAAATTGATCGTTACCAAACCGGGAATTGATTTCCTCATACATCGTCGGTTTTGAAGGAGTTCAAGAGCAAAGGTAATTTTATAAATTAAATATCAAATCAAAATTAGTAAAAGTTACTAGATTTTAAATGATGCTTATTTGTTATCTCGTTATACTTATGTACGGAATAAGTATTTATAAGATAAATACTTATAAAAAAATTAAATTCCGCTGTAAACTCTGTTCCGTACAGTATATCGAACCCAACAGTGGTATCAGAGCCTCGTTACAATTTGCATCTTTAAAATCAGATTTTGATTTGAAAAATTGTTAAAAACACGAACTGGAATAAAAATCGAATAGAGTATTCGAAAACATGAGTCGTGCAAGATGACACGACCCGTGTGACCAGTCGTGTGAGGTCACACGACCCGTGTGAGAAGTCACACGATTCGTGTGACTTAAACTTCTTCTTATGTCAATTTCGTATTTCTCACACGAGTCGTGTGAGGTGTGACACGAGTCGTGTGACTTAAATTTCTTCTTATGTCAATTTCGTATTTTTCGCACGAGTCGTGTGAGGTGTGACACGAGTCGTGTGACATGCCATACGAGTCGTGTGACTAGTCACACGAGTCGTGTGACTGATTTTTGATCAGAAACGAGCTGTTTTGACTTAATATGAGTCATTACTACATCAACATATTAAATTAGTGAATTTATATGGTTGATTTAGGGATGATCATGAGCCTTTTATTCATAATGATGAATGATTGAATTTTTTCAATATGATTGATGGTTGCATTTTTATTTAATGTGATTAAACGAATGTAATTTATCGAGACCTAAGAGTCTCTTGATTTATTGTTTGTAAAATTTTAAATTTTTGTATCGTTAAAAGATTAGATCAAGGTGGAGACCGTTCGATGCGAAAGGCCCACGCATATGTGGGTAATTTTACAAGTTGTAAATCTCGAAGGCCTGTGCTTGTACGGGTAGATAAAATAAAATTGTAATAGAAGTAGTTCTATTTATTTGTTTTATCACGTACATAGGCATAGATCCATTTTGGCTCGAATGGATCGTATAGGCAAGGAAATGATCATCCCACTGTATGCATCCATTAGATGTATGTTAGGTTTATTTATGCTTGTTATTCATGCGATGAATAATGCGGTAAATAAACACACGTAAAGATGGTAATTAATGAGATCTAAGGAACCCTAAAGATTTAATTTGATTAATTCTATATCAAATCATTAATGGATAAAAATAAGTTGGAACTTATTAATCCAGGCCTTCCATCAAAAGTAGACGACATGAGATGCTACGATGCTTTATCACCGGTTTTGTGTCGAAAGCTGTGATCCCTACTAAGTATAAGAGATACTCATGAGACGGATTCCTCTTTGTGTTGACCATGAGTCGTGGGACATTCTGGTGGGCCGTTATCATGAATGTTTGATGGGTTTGATTTTACACTGAGTAATATATATGGTCATAAAATTGAGGTATATAAGGAAAGGTGAGGCAAAACATCTTGAAGGTTGTATAGTGATACAATTGTCAAAAGTTGACTACCAGTATAAATGTTCCATGCGTACTCATAAAATTGGGATATGGAATATTTTTATTGGACTTCAAGCCCACTATGAAAATTAGATTTTCATAATTAAAATGGGGTTTTAATTAAAATAGTGGGAGACATTTAATGTTAAAGACCTAATATTAAATGAATATAAATTCCATAGTCTGATTATTTTCTGCTTCGTTTGTTTTTTGTAGATCACTTTACTAAAATGGCTAAGAATCCAATTGCAAGTATCCTTGAACAAAACAAATTAACTGGACCCAATTTTAATGATTGGCTGAGGAACCTGAAAATTGTTCTACAGTCTGAAAAGAGGGACTATGTATTGGACAAAGCCCCTCCTCCTCCACCCGAGGATCAGACATCTGATGAGTATGGAGAATACTTACGTCATACTGATGAAAATCTCCAGGCTCGGTGCTACATGTTAGCATCAATGTCAAATGAGTTACAGAGACAGAACGAATTGTTGAATAATGCTTCTGAAATCCTCCTTCATCTACAAGAGTTGTATGGTGATAGGACGCGGCAAATTAGATATCAGATATCTAAGGAGCTTTTCAGGTGTCGTATGACAGAAGGCTCTTCAGTTTATGATCATGGGCTGAAGATGATAGCTCTTGTTGAAAGGCTTTCGTCCCTTGGAGTCATTATGGATAATGAACTCTATGTGGATCTTATGCTGCAATCTCTGCCATCGTCATTTGATAGCTTTGTTGTTAACTTTAACATGCATAATATAGAGACTTCTCTGCCAGAATTAGTGAACATGTTAAAGACGGCTGAATCCACAATCAAAAAGGATAAGCCGGTGCTTCTTGTTGGATCCACTTCTGGATCAAAGGCTTTAAAGTCTAAGAAAAGGAAGGGGAAGGGAAAGTTTCCCAATAAACCCAACAAGAAGGCAAATAACAACAAAGGAAAGAACAAAGAGAAGGTTAATTCTCAGTCTAATCATGAATGTTATCATTGTGGTAAATTTGGGCATTGGAAGAGGAACTGCAAGGAGTATCTTGCTAGCCTGAAAAGTTCAGGTATTTATTTTGTTGAAGTTAACTTATCAGTTAACGATTCTTCTTGGGTATTGGATACCGGCTGTGGCTCACATATTTGCAATGATTTGCAGATGATGGCAAGAAGTAACAAGCTAGAAGATGATGAAACAATCCTAAGGATGGGCAATGGAGCAAGAGTTGCTGCCAAAGCAATTGAGACTGTTTATCTAGCTTTAAATAATGATGTAAAAATTTGTCTTACAAATTGTTTTCTATGTTCCGGATGTTACAAGAAACATTATTTCTATTCCAGTAATGGATAGAGAAGGTTTTAAGTTTGTTATTGAGAATGGAAGATGTTCCATTTTCAAAGATACAACTTTTATATATTCCGAAAATTTGACAAATGGGTTATATACCATTACACCACAAAGTCCCATTCTAACTATTCAACAAAATAAAAGAAAATTAGATAATCATAGTTCATTCACACTTTGGCATGCTCGATTAGGTCATATATCTGAAAAGAGGATTAACAAATTGGTACTAAAACTCGACCTTAGGGGAGAGGATAGGTTGTTTATTTGTGAGTCATGTCTTAAAGGTAAAATGACCAAATCACCATTTGTTGGACAAGTGGAGCGAGCTAAAGGTCTGTTGGATTTGATCCATACAGATGTTTGTGGACCACTAAATGTTAGTGCCAAGGAGAACTACTACTATTTCATAACTTTTACTGATGATTATTCACGGTATGGTTATGTATACCTATTAAGGTACAAATCTTAAGTATTTGAAAAGTTCAAAGAATTCAGAAATGAAGTAGAGAAGCAAATTGGTCGTAGTATAAAATTTCTTCGATCAGATCGAGGAGGTGAATATTTAACCAATGAGTTTCTTGATTATTTAAGAGATAATGAGATTATTTCACAGTGGACACCTCCTGGAACTCCACAACTCAATGGGGTTTCAGAAAGGAGGAATCGAACATTGTTGGACATGGTTCGATCAATGATGAGTTCCACTAGTTTACCTCTTTCATTTTGGGGATATGCCTTAGAAACAGCAGCACATATTTTGAATAGAGTGCCAAGTAAAGTTGTACCCAGATATGGGGTTGTAATGCTTATGTGAAGCAGTTAGTGGGAGGTAAGTTGGATATGAGATCCATCTTATGTAAATTTGTGGGGTATCCAAAAGAGTCTATTGGATACTATTTCTATGACCCTTCTGAACAAAAGGTGTTTGTTTCGAAGAATGCTATTTTCTTAAAGTAAGAGTTTCTCTCAAAGAATAGTGGAGTCATAGAACTTAATGAAGAACCACAAGAAATTCCACAAAGTACCACAAATGATATATCAGTAGAGACTGGACCATCTATAACACAACCTCTTCGGAGATCTGAAAGGGTTTCTAGGGCGCCTGAGAGGCTATACCTATTGTTAGAGAACAATGAAGAGGGACTCCTTTTGGATAATGATCCAATAATCTATGATGAGGCAATGTAGGACATTGACTCAGATAAATGGCAAGAAGCTATGCAATCCGAGATAGATTCCATGTATTCAAACAAAGTATGGACTTTGGTTGATCCACCACATGGTATAGTACCCATAGGTTGTAAATGGGTTTACAAACGAAAACGTGGTGTAGATGGAGAAGTTAATACTTTTAAAGCAAGATTGGTTGCTAAAGGTTATACTCAAAAACAAGGTGTTGATTATGAGGAAACTTTTTCACCAGTAGCAATGCTTAAATCTATTCGGATATTGCTAGCCATAGCTGCGTATTATGACTACGAGATATGGCAAATGGATGTGAAAACTGCTTTTCTTAATGAAAACATTAAGGAAGACAATTTATATGAAACAGCCGCAGGGTTTCATATCCAGTGGGAGCGAGCAAATGGTTTATAAGCTTCCAAGGTCCATTTATGGACTTAAACAAGCTTCGAGGAGTTGGAACATTCGGTTTGATGAAACAATCAAAACGTTTGATTTTCATAAGAATCCGGATGAACCATGTGTTTATAAGAAGGTTAGTGGGAATGCAGTTGCATTTGTTGTTCTCTATGTTAATGACATTCTACTCATTGGGAATGATATAGGAATGTTACAATCAACACGGACATGGTTGTCTAAACAGTTCTCCATGAAAGATTTGGGAGAAGCATCTTTTATCCTAGGGATAAAAATCTATAAGGATAGATTTAAAAAGATGATCGGACTATTCCAGTCTACGTATATAAATAAGGTGCTAAAACGATTTAGCATGGAAGAATCCAAACGTGGATATATTCCAATGAGTCATGGGGTTTCACTTTCTAAGAAGATGTCTCCAAGGACACCTGAAGAAAGAGAACGGATGAGTCATATACCTTATGCATCAGCTATTGGTAGCATTATGTATGCAATGTTATGTACAAGACCTGATGTGGCTCATGCACTTAGTGTAACGAGCAGATATCAGTCTAATCCAGGCGAAGAACATTGGAAAGCCGTTAAGATGATTCTTAAGTACTTACGAAGGACTAAGGATATCTTTATGGTATATAGCAATGGAGAATTGAAACTAGAAGGTTTTACTGATTCTGGTTTTCAGTCCGATAAAGATGACTTTAAATCCATGTCTGGTTACTTGTTTACTCTGAATGGAGCAGCAGTTAGTTGGAAAAGTTCCAAACAAGAAATGATTGTTGACTCTACAATAGAGGCTGAATATATTGCTGCATCTGATGCTGCAAAGGAAGCTGTTTGGATAAGGAACTTCATCCAAGGGTTGGGTGTAGTACCATCTGTTGTTGATCCAATAATGATTTATTGTGATAACAATGGGGCTATTGCGCAAGCAAAGGAACCAAGATCTCATCAAAGATACAAACACATTATGAGACGATACCATTTGATTAGAGAAATCATTGGTAGAGGAGACGTCGTAATGGAGCGAGTCGACTCAGCAGAAAATATAGCAGATCCCTTAACTAAGCCTTTATCACAGAAAGTGTTTGAAGAACATCATGAGAAGATGGGTCTAAGATACATGAGTGATTGGAACTAGGGCAAGTGGGAGATTGTTAGAGTAGTATACCCGGCGTTCCAATCGGATTGGACATATTCTACTTGTAAATACAACCTATTGGAATTATATTAAATAATAAGGCATTACTTTTTTTTTAAGAGAAAGCATTTATCATATATTTGCACTTAAGATAAAGTCCCTAGATCACTTATAGC
>CACSLK010027842.1:3387742-3398049 GCA_902706635.1 Striga hermonthica
TTTCATATCTACACCTGAATTAGGCTTTCAATCCGTAATTGTTGATGTGTTTAATTCGCAAGTGGTATCCAGAAGATGGTAACTACCGGGGATAACACGACCTATTTAAGTGAACGAATGCGTCACTACTTAGTCTAGCCTATTTTTCTAATACGTAAAGCGGCTAATTGTATTAAATATCGAAAGCGTCTTTTTGGACTGTACAAGAAGTCAGGTCTAATCGTAGAGCGTCTCGCGGTTGGATTAAAAATAAGGAAAAATTCGGGTAACAGACTGTGTCGTTGCCTAGGGCTAGTAATTTCATGAGATAGCGAGATTTGATTCTAAAGTTGATTAGACGAGTCAGTCGAGGGTGTAAACGGAACCGTGAACTAGAAAATTATCTTATTTATTTTATTTTTATTTTCTTTATTTATATTTTATTTGCTTTATTAAGATTTTAGTTTATTTAGTTCTTAAATCCAATCCCCCCTATTTTATCGCTTTCTTAAGTTCAATTAATACGAGAAAATTCACAATTTAATTCACACTCCCTGTGGGTTCGACCCTTGCTCGCCACTACTACTAGTTAGTAGAGGTTAGTTAAGGAAAATATAAATTTAATTTTGCCGCGTTGCGATGCGCGGTCAAACACGAAGGTGCGAAATAGGAGGCGCTTTTCCAAAAAGGACCTCATAGGGACTTTTCCCATATAATATTGCAGTGGGAGTACGGTTGATTAAATATCCTGCTGTCAAGACACAATGTCCCCAAAAATCTATGGGCAGATTAGCCTGAAAACGCAGAGCACGCGCCACATTGAGAATATGACGATGCTTGCGTTCCACTCGACCATTCTGCTGAGGAGTAGCTACACAAGATGTCTCATGTAAAATACCGGTACGTCGAAAATATGAAGTGAGACACATAAATTCAGTCCCATTATCGCTTCTGACAACTTTGACCAATTTATTAAATTGTCTTTTCACCATGGAAAAAAAATCAGTCAAAGTAGAAGAAACACAACTTTTGTCATCCATCAGATAAAGCCACACAGCGCGAGAGAAATCATCAACAATTGTCAAAAAATATCTAGCTCCAGAAAAAGAGGGAACCCTATAAGGACCCCATAAATCACAATGAATTAAAGCAAAAGGTTCCAAACTGGTACTGTCACTCAAATGAAATGAATCTCTAGTATGCTTTGCACGATGACGGACATCACAAGCTTTATTGTCAAAACTACTAACATGAGCAGGGGCTAAATTACAAAGTTTCCCAATAACCTGCGGGGCTGGATGTCCCAAACGTTGATGCCACAAATCCACAGATCCGCCAACAGATACCGTAGCCGTTACCGGCTGCATAGGATCACGGAAAAAGTATAGCCCCCCCTTTTGTTCACCCAGACCAATCACCGTCCTCGTAGTACGGTCCTGTATCAGACAATCAACATTAGTGAAGTGGGATGTACACCCATGATCATCCAATAAGTGATATAATGAAATGAGACTGCATTTAAGACGAGGAACAAATAGAACATTAAGCAAGACCAAATTGTGACTAAGACGAACTTTGCCGGCTTTAGTCGCAATAATTAATTGCCCATCAGGAAGCTGCACTGGTCGAGGTGAAATATCACAAATATCAACAAGGTATTGAAAAAATCCGGTCATGTGATGTGTAGCGCCACAATCATACATCCAATTACGGGAATAATCCTTACCAGTTAAATTGGTAGAAGAGGAAGTCTCAGATTTATTTGGGCGTACGATATTTACCAATGCTTGCCATTGTTCCGGGCTCAAACCTGTACCAGCTGGGACATGATTAGCATTATAAGTGCCAAATTGAAGAGAAGGACCAATATTACTACCAATATTACTAGGCCCATCAAGACTCGGCCCAACAGAATTGGCCCTAACAAGAGCTGTAGCGTGCGATTTGGCAGAATTTGAGGGAAGTAATCCTCGGTCAGTCCCAGCAGAAGAAGGAGATGCGCCGCTCGATCGCCCTTGCCCCGCCGGAGAAGAAGACTTGCCTGTCCAGCCCGCCGGATATCCGACGACCTCGAAACAGCGACGAGGGTCATGGCCCGTACGATGACAGTGAGGGCAGGGTTTGACCCGAAAACAATTTGGGGCTTCATGTCCAGATCGGCCGCAGAGAAGGCACTGTCGAGCAGAAGAAGAAGAACGCGGAGGACGGGAAGACGATTGACGGGTTGCAGAGGTGGCGAAGCTCATGGCGTCGGCGGTCGGAGCAGAAGGGGAGGAGAATCTTTCCTCCTGTGAGATGACCGAATAAACTCGATCCAAAGAGGGTAAAGGATCTTGGGCCAAAAGACCAGAGCGGGCCGACCCATACACTTCTTTATCCAAACCGAGTAAGAATTGGTGAGTTTCTTCTGCATCTCTCCGAGCTTCAAATTCACGAGCATGGCCGCAGGTACACGCAATCGGTGGTTGATATGAATTTAATTCGTCAAATAGCATGCCTAGCTTGCCATAATATGCACTGACAGTCATACCTTTTTGTACTGTAGAGGCTAATTCACCTTTCAATTGCTGAATTCGAGTGTCGTTAACAACGGAGAAACGGCGACGGAGATGATCCCACAGGTCTTTGGCGAGTTCAATTTGAGGAATGGAAGGGCGGAGTGCCGGATCGATCGTATTCTTTATCCATGAGACCAACATCGAGTTATTGACGAACCATTCTTCAAGGACCGGGGAGTTGTCGGCCGGTTTGGAAATAGAGCCATCGAGAAAGCCGAATTTTTTGCGTGCCCGGAGAGCGGTCCGGAGCGATGAGGACCATTCGATATAATTTTGTCCCGTGAAAAGAACCGTAGAAATCATGCAACTGGGATTATCACTCGAGGTGATGTCGTATGGTGAGATTGTTTTATAATTTGGTTGAGATCCCGTGCTAGATGACATGATGAAAGCAAAGAATATGATGTTTTGTAAAAATAAATTAGGTATGATGCTCTTCACATCTCTGATACCATGCTGAAATAAAGAGAGAAGACATGGAGAAAGAGATCTCTTTTCTGTTATTTTCATCTACTCGTAAAAACCAAGTCTATAGGGTACATATAGAGATTACAAGAGATAAGGATAAAATCAAATCAAATATTTAGTTACTAAAGATAACTACATGAAATATTATCCCTAAATAAACCTAACTTATCCGTGACAAGATTCAAGCTGCAAATGCCAAAAGTGTTAATAATGAAAACAAATTCAGTTTCTTTAGATTCTTTCGAGCTCTATGCAAACCCACGACCCGTGAGGAAAATATCTGGCCGGTCGACATGTATCACCAAGGTCTGGAGAAAGTGACGCATGACTTTGATTTGATCAAGAAAGACGTGGAGGAGATCATGAAGCACATAGGAGGCCAGCTGGAGAGGAACTATTCGATGCCAGCTGGCGGGCCTAGACCCCCTTTCCGTGCCCCACGGCTCCATGGTGGGTCTCGATGATGCCTTGCTCGAAGCCATGGACAAGCTGCTCGGACAACACTCGGGTCGGCAGATCCTCCCCATTGTTGGCATGGGTGGCATTGCTCGAAATTTGTATTCAAATCCAACTGTTTGTTTGAAAGTCATAGGGAGCAGGGAAATGTTGAGCAAAATGAAGGAATGTGAAATAGGAGTAATATTATATTTATATAAAACATTGTGTGGTCAAAAGTATTTGATCGTGATGGACGACGTATGGAGCATCTCGAGGTCACCCGCGTGACAGGCGGGAATACTCACCACTATACTACAACGACTTGATGTTAAATTACGTACTATAACCTTTACAAGTTGTACCAGAACCAATGTTCACTAAATTTTGTTTATACCCCAAACTGATCTATAATCCAAATCCCCCAAAAGGAACATGCGACAATACTCACAACTATATTACAACGACGATTTGTTGTTTCGTTTTCCAAGTATTTCGCTACCTTATAACATAGTTTTTACAGTCACTGTTGAAGATCATGAGCAGCTCTTCAGTTTTCTTAAGCATGCATGGCTCTCTCTCTCTCAAATTGAGTTTTTCTTAAATCGTGTCCAGCTTTTATCTTGTTTTTTATTTTTATTTTTTTTTCTTTGTGCTTCAGACGGCGTCGTTCTCACTGTAAACGACGCCGTTTCTGTTTTGTTTTATTAATTCTGTTTAAAGCTTTGTACGACGTCGTTTAGGTTACTGCACACGACGTCGTTTTAGGTTGTCGTCTTGCATGATTGTGAGAGCTTTATAAGCTCGACCATGTACGTACTTTCATTTTGATTTTCTCTAAGAAAATCCCAAAAATTGATGTTGTGATTTTGTGAGGAAAATAATCAATTTTACCGTCACGAATCTTGTAACACTCATTACTCTTTCCGGTTCTCAATGCATTTAGCTGGAATCAATTACTCGGCTAACAGAGTTAAAGACCAATTCATCTAGAGATTCATCCTCAATATCTCACGAAACAAGAGAATAAATATAAACGAACAATCATCAAGTCAATTAGCACATAGGCAATACTTCTCCGAACAAGCCTACTCTATACGAGCCGAGGTCGATCGATTTTCTCCCCTTTCAGTTCTAAAATCGATTAAATGAATTAGGATGGTGATCAATCATCTAACCCTAGGTTTAACATAACTCGAATAGATAGAGCAATCAACATTCTCAAAAACAAAATTGAACCGGAACAATTATCCCCTAACCCTAGTTAACGATCTAGCCACTCATAGCAATTTCAACACAAGAATACATAGCAATCCAAACACAAAACATCATAATTAAATGAGAAAGGGTGCTTATGATTGATAAGAAAAACCAATGTCGAAAACAAAGAGCAATCCAAATCCGAAAACGAAATCCGAAAGCTAAATCTTGAGGTTTTTTCACCTTCAAGATTAAATCCAAACCAAAACCAAGAGAAGAAGTGTTCTAAGAGTGTCCAAAGTACAAAAAAAATAAAAACGAAGTCTCAATCCTGTCCCCAAGGCCCTCAGATCGACCTTAATCCGTCCCCAATTTCAAATCACGAGAATCCCGCAGCTGTTACAATTTAGATCTTAGCGGCGCTAACCCACCTTAGCGCCGCTAACCCACCTTAGCGCCGCTAATCCACCTTAGCGGCGCTAAGGTTCCATAGCTCCGCTAAGCCTCGTTAGCTGCTCCTCTCTGGCCCCGCTAAGACATAAAATGCCGCTAACCAACTGACCTTAGCGGAGCTAAGATGCCTTAGCGGCACTAAGGTCTGGACAGCATCAAAAACTTCACATCACGGGCTTGTATGCTCGGCTAGCGTCTCTCGGGTACTGCCTGAGCTGGAAACTCGATTCTCGCATGTTTGGGCCCACAAAATGATGCCTGATCAGCACGCTTCTCTTCTCGTCTGAATGCTCTCGAATCTGAGCAACCTAGAACCTGAATTCGCACCACCGGACGAACACGAAGAAAAACAGAGAAAATAGGAACGAAAACACAGAAAATACTAAACACACCAAAATAAAGATTAAACGCAAGAAACGACAAAAGGGGCCAGAAATACCTAAGAAAAGACCTAAAACGGGGAAAACGACACACATAATATCAACGAAAATAGCAAAAAAAATGGGACAAACAATTTACATTTCATAAATTCATTAATAATATTGTCGGGTCAACTTTTGTTCAAATTTTTTAAAAATATATTATTTTCATTGATTTGCTTATGTTGAATTGAGAAAAGTTATGTTTTTTAATTATATATAGGGATGATAAAAGATTTCTTAAATTTTTTATGTAGTATTTATTGAGTAATTGTGTTTACAATTTTTCTATTAAAAATATATTAAACAAGTGAACTTTTTAGTTCCTATATTTTTTTTTTTCAGAAATCACTCATTATTTTATCCCAAGATTACATATTAATTTACCATTTGAGTTACATTTCTTACATATTAAATATTATATAATTAAAATATTTCTTGTTTTATCTGTTCAATATGTACATATATATTATATTAAAAAAACTAATATAGTAAATAAAAAAGTTAATTAAAATTAGAATAATAAAGATTTTTTTCTAATCTACATGTATAAATGTACAAATGACTATTGTCTATCACCTCAAATTTACACATAAAATTAATAAGAACTAAAAACTAACAAGCGTTTAACAACTCAGTTCGATTACATCGATAAGTATATTTTTAAAAGGTTTATATTTAATTATATTAGTTATATTATTTTTGTTTAAAGTTATGTAAATTATATATAGGGAGGATATAAGATATGATGACATTAGTATATTACCAATTTGTCATTAAAAACATGTGAAAGTAAGAGTTTTTTACGTAGTTCATTTTTTAATTAAAAATGTAAATAAAATATGATGTGTATTAGTGTATTACTAATTTGCCATTAAATTTATATCAAAGTAAGAGTTTTTTAGGCATTATGAATTTTTACAAAAACACTCCTCCTTTTAAAGTAGTAAGGGCTTTTTAGGCATTATGATTTTTTACAAAAACAGTCCTACTTTTAAAGTAAAACAGTCCTACTTTTAAAGTAGTATAGATATAGATATAGATATAGATAGATAGATAAAATTAATTTGTTTTGTTAATCTTGAGTTTATTAAAACGGTCAATGGTTATTTTTTGGTTCGGAGTAAATTAAACGGTCAATGGTTATTTTTCGGTTCGAAATAATTTCGGTTCAGTTTTTAGAACGGTTCAAAATTTTCTGAATCTCATGCTCAACCCTACTGTCCACAACATATGGGAACTACATTTTATATCTTTAGATTAAATCTAGCTTAACAAGTGTCAGCTTTAAGAGTAAGTAAATCATAAGAATGCTTCAAATTCACTGTGAACCTTGCAATCATGGCAAATAATTTACATTGAATAATGTTTTTAATATTTATCAAAATAGATATACGTGTGTACTTTTAATTCACTTTTGAAAGTTAGAAAGGATAGTTGGTCCACTTTTTAATGCCAATTGGATCTTCTGCTCAAGCAAATGAATCCAGACAGTCAAATAAAGAAAGCCGTCGGCCAGTGGCTGCTGCCTCATGTATAATAATAATAGCAGCGCCCGGACAAACAACCTAAGGCCTATCTGTGTGGGACAATATTTAAAATACATGTTGGCAAGTGGCAGCCCTCAATTTCCAATCTATCCTATACACCTTCTGAGAAACCACCACACCAAACTAAAGTCTGTATTTTTATAGTGCCTGCATTTCAGACTAAACTTCACACCAACACAACATAAACACAACAGAGGAGGTGAATTTAGAGATAGATGGCGGCTTATGCAGCTCTCCTTTCTCTGACTCACACAATACATCAGATCCAAAATCATCCTCGCCCTCCTATTTCTCTCCACACTAATCACGTTCAGTCCCTTACACAAAATCTCACATTCTTGCAGGACTTCCTCGAGAACTATTCCATCAACGGTGGTGCCATCCAAGATTTCGAGCGCTTGGAGGGTCGTATAGCGGAGGCATCCTACGAAGCAGAAGACATAATCGAATCCCATGTGGTCGATCAGATTCAAGCTGCAAATGCTGAAAGTGTTGATAATGAAAACAAATCCAAACTCACGATCCGTGAGGATAATATCCGTGCGGTCGACATGTATCATCAAGGTCTGGAGAAAGTGACGCAGGACTTGGATTTGATCAAGAAAGACGTGGAGGAGATGATGAAGCAGATAGGAGGAGGCCAGCTGAAGAGATATTGTTCCATGCCAGCTGGTGGGCCGAGACCCCTTTCCGGGCCCCACGGCTCCATGGTGGGTCTCGATGATGTCTTGCTTGAAGCCATGGACAAGCTGACCGGACAACACCCAGCTCGCCAGATCCTACCCATTGTCGGCATGGGTGGCATTGGTAAGACCATTCTTGCTAGAAATTTGTATTCACATCCTACTGTCGTGGAACATTTTTATCTTCGCGGTTGGGCTACGATTTCCCAACAATATGATTCGAAAGAAATTCTCCTAGAAGTCCTTGTTTGTCTTAAAGGCAAAGAGAGTAGGGAAATGTTGAGCAAACTGAAGGAATATGAAATAGGAGAAATATTATACAAAACATTATGTGGTCAAAAGTATTTGATCGTGATGGACGACGTATGGAGCGCCCGTGCGTGGGAAAAGGTCAAGTTTTTCTTTCCCGATAACAATAATGGGAGTAGGATAGTTATAACTACTCGGCTGTCCGACTTGGCTTTCGAGCTGAGCGGTTCTCGTGGCCTTGAGATGGGATTTCTAAACGAGGATAACAGTTGGAAGTTGTTCCGGAAAAGTGTCTTTGGAGAAAAAAACTGCCCTCCGGAATTGGAAGAAATCGGGAAGAAGATTTCGAACAACTGCAAAGGCCTTCCTTTGTCGATTGTGGTGACAGGAGGACTACTCGCCATGTCCGTCCAAACACGCAAACACTGGCAATACATTGCTGAAAATCTAAATTCAGTAGTGAATTTAAACGACAACGAACGGTGCTTGAGAATACTACGTTTGAGCTATGACCATTTGCCGGTCCATCTAAAGCCGTGTTTTATTTACATGGGAATATTCCCCGAGGACCATCTGGTCAGCGCCTCCAGGCTCGTCAAGCTATGGGTAGCCGAAGGGTTTTTGAAACCGATGGGAGATAAAACCCTGGAGGCTGCCGCTGAGGAGTACTTAAAAGATCTTGTCCAGAGAAATCTTATTCTAGTTCAGGAGCTGGGGCACCATGGAGACGTAAAGCGTTGCAGGATCCATGATCTGTTGAGGGACCTATGCATGAAAGAAGCCGAAAAAGGCAGATTCTTTTGTGTTATGGCAACTGATAGACCCAACACCGAGCAAATCTGGCACACCCAACGGCGCATAGGAATTCAGAGACGAGAAGGGAGTAGCAAACACGTTCCCAGGGCAGGTCGCAACGCCATTCGATCCGCAATGCTTGCTCGTTCGTTGATTTGTAGTGCGGACAAATTAGCACCGGCACGGCGTCGTCCTTGCCGATTGTTGAAGGTGTTCCACCAGCACGGGGACGGCATCGAATTATCATTAACGCTTTCATTTATGGAATACACGTATTCCATGAAAGACATCTTCCGGCCGGTCAACTCGCGACACATTGTGGCCGTGGCTCAGTTATCGAGACCCTACCGGTTCCCTTCTTCGTTCTACTACCTCTGGAATCTACAGACGTTGATAATCTACCTTGAAGGTGTTGATTTTTCTGCTCCACCAGTGATCGACATATGGATGATGCCTCGACTGAGGCACGTGAATTTTTTCATGTTCCAGCTTCCGGAACCCCCAACCAGCCGTGACGATGATTCGACTGTTCTGTGGGACCTACAGACGCTCAAGACCGTGTGGACTTTCGAGTGGGGTGAGGAGGCGGTCAGGAGATTCCCCAACATCAAGAAGCTGAAGCTGATGCTTCCATACACGAAAGCCTCGTCGCGTGATGATTACCGTCTCGACAATCTCAGCCGGCTGCGTGTAGTGGAATCACTTTGTTGCTACTTTAACTGCCAGGAAGACCTGTTCACAAGACGAGAACATGACTTGGCTCTGAGCCTCGTGTTCCCACATTCGCTCAGGAAGTTGACGTTAGCAAGTGCCACCCTCTCGTGGGAAGACTTGGCGGCCAAGGTCGGCAATCTTCCACATCTTGAGGTGCTCAAACTGCAATTTCGAGGCTGCAAAGGGCTCAAGTGGGAGACGGTCGGAGGCCAGTTTTGTAGGCTCAAGGTTTTGGTGATCCATTTGTGGCCTGAATTGGAACACTGGACGATGGAATGTTGGGACCACTTCCCCTGCCTTGAGCGCCTCGATCTTGAGGATTTTCCAAACTTGAAGGCGATTCCATCGGAAATAGGAGAGATACCATCGCTGAAATGGATACGGTTGATCGACTGCAATGAATCCCTTGTTGTTTCGGTGAAGGAAATGGTAGAGGTGCAAGAGGAAATGGGGAATGAGGAGATTAATGTGAGTGTTGTGCTACATGAGAAGAACCAATTGGTGGAGAGCTTGGCTGCTCCTCCTAAATTTCAAGTTGAAGCAAGGTTTTGAAATATAAATTATATATAATGATTTGTTACTTTACATATTGGTTTTTGGTGCTCCTCACAAAATTCAAGGCGCTTTTCTGTTACTATTATTATTGTTAAGAGGAAAAACAATCTTGTTTCTGCCTAAGCAAATCCATTTTTACTTAAATTGAGTAAAATTATGAAAAATTCGTTTTCTTGCACGGGCATCTTTGGGGACAAATAATCGATTTCATTTTTACAGCTGTTTATCTTCATATTATTCATTTATTTT
>CACSLK010027842.1:3436339-3452838 GCA_902706635.1 Striga hermonthica
AACAACAAAAAAAAAAAAATGTTCCCCTCCCTTTCTCTTCTTCTCACACATACATTAAAACACGCACCGTTGCAAAAAAAAAAATGAAAAATAAAAAATAAAAATGTTCATCCGCTACCAGCTTCTTCTCCTTTCTCGTCGGCGCCTACCAATTGACGGCGTTTGCCGCCACATGGAATTAAAGCCTTGTCTTTGACCACCGGAGAAGTCGAGCTCCACCGGCAACATCCTCGACCGCTGGAGGGCCTCTGATGGACCATTCGCAGCGGCGGCACCAACTATGTCGCCGTCCTCCTCTACAACATACATCCACGATGAAGGTATCACGTCCTCAGCTTTAACAGACTCGCCGGCGAGAACGCGCCCGACACCGATGAACGTTGAACATACAGGTAAATGGCAGACAGGTAATCGAGAAGTGGCTACCGATCGACATTCAGAACGATGTCATGTCAGTCGTCGTGGTCTGGCATGAAACTCCGTTCAGCTCCATCGATGGCGGACACGGGTTTTCCCAGAGTTGCAGCAGCCCGAACGGCTGCGGAACGTGGAGGTTTCGGCTGGTGACTCTCCACTGCTCTTGGCGGTGGATAGTGTGAGATTATCGGAAAGCTGGAATTTTTGTATTAAAGAGCTTCATTTTCTAAATTAGACCATTATAAGGGGCTTATTTGTAATTTTATGAATTTTGATTATATTAAAAATACAGTAAATACACATTAATTGTAAGTATGCAATTATAAAAATACAGTAAATGCACATTAAATGTGTATGATTATAAATATGCAATATAAATAATAAATATTAAAATTAGGTTTATAGGTCAAAATTGCAATTTAGAAAAGTTCAATAAACGCACATAAATAAAAAAAAATAGATTGCCCAATATTATGCACGGACTGCACATTATTGTTACACGAACTGGACTTTATTGTTATACAAACTCCACATCAATACCTTTCTACTAATTTGTTATCTTCCTACTAACCTATCACAAAATAAAACGTAGGCCCCATCCACATAATAAAAATTGTTATTAAGTCCTTCTACCATATCAAATTCACTAATGCAAGTCCAACTCTCCCAACCACCTCACTACCGCCTCCTCTCTGTCGGCGATCAACCACCCCCCAACAGACCGACGACCGTCCGTCCACAGCCGCACCACCATCCACCGCCGCTCTCGAAGATGTCACTCCCACCGTCGACGTCGAACACATCGTTGTACTTAGTTTTCTGGCGACGTCGAACACAACGGTGCTGGTGATGGCGGCGATGGATTCGTCTGGTTTTTCTGACAACGATGTGATGGTTGCTAAGCGGAGGCCGGCATGAAGCTTGGGGTGGTGGCTAGCGGCGGACATCCCCAGCGGCAATGAACCAAGTGGCCAGCGGTCCAACGAAGGCGCTTTCTGGTGACGATGTGACCGGATATGGTGGCGGGGGCGGACTGCTACATGTGTGTGTGTGTGTGTGTGTTCGGCGGGTTGTGTGTGTTTGTGTTGATATGTGTGCGTGTGTGTGTTTATGTAAGAGAGAGAAAGAAAGGGGGGCAGAAGAATCGTATCGTGTGAATGTGTGATGGTAAGAGAGAGAAAGATGGTGGGTAGGTGTGCTAATTATGGTGTGATTAAATTACACTACTACCCTCATGGATATATTTTTGACCAATATATGATCATATAATTACAAAAATGCCATCTGGATTTTGACTTTAATTATTAACCTTGATTTTATCAAGACCATTGATATGTTGGATCTAGTGGTCCACAATTATTATTATTTCTTTCCCTAGCTACCATTCTCATATGATCCTAACTCTATATATATAGAGAGCAAAAATTCTATGGAGCCATCGGATGGTTTTCTTATGGAGCCATCCATGACTTAGTGTATTGACACTTGTCCAAAGTGCATTTATTGTAGGACACGTGTCAATACACTATTTGTGAATAACTGTGGATGACTCCATAAGCCGAGCCATCCGATGGCTCCATAACAAAACTGATATAGAGAGATAGGATCACATGAGAATGGTGCTCTAGGAAAGAAATAAGAATAAATCTGGTGCATTGGATACACCATATCAATGGTTAAGATGAAGTCAATATTTAATAAATAATGGTCAATCATTAATGGCAATATAGTAAATAAATATACATATAGTGGTCAAATGATACATTTGACTATTAAGTAAGGATAAACTAGTCGTTATACATTACAATATCACCCATACCTACGGGCCCCAACCACACACACACACATCACATATGCCGTCGCCGGCGGACCACCACCCCTAGCCGGACCACCTTCTCCAATTCTTTTTCTGTTTTGATTCTTTCTCTACAAAGGGGAAAAGATCCAACCTGTTAGTGCACAAAACAAACCAATATCAGAAAGCTACTCAAAAAAAATAAGGTAAAAAACTCACTAGTTCCTGAATGAATATTCATTGAAATCGTCATCCCGTCAATCCGAGGTTCATAGAAAAAGCTCTCATACTGCCATTCACCGCCGACCCACAACCATTCCTCCTGAAAACCGTGGAGGGTCTCTGGTATGTCAGTAATTATTTCCCCGACCTTCAGGCATTGTTGAGGTTTCGCCCCGGCAAAAAAGCATAAATGCTTCTAATGTCTTTGCACGACGGAAGACTCTCACCCCTTTCATTCAGTAGGACCATCAACCCGATGATCTTCTTCCAGCTGTTTGGTGTTATTTGACACAGAGGTAACCCCCAACTACGGAGGTACTCTGTAACCAAATTCGGCAACGGGAATCGTAGTTCCGACCTCAAACTTTCCGCAAAAACACCAACACATCTCGGAGGGGGGCTAGTTATTCTCTCCCCCGGATAGGGCGCGAATATTTTCACCGAAGGCGGGATCCGGACCTGCTCTCGCAATAAGACCACATCGACATTCGTCAAGATACTAGGCTCGCCTAGAAAATCCACTTTGGGATCCGACCACTTCCTCACCAGCCGTCTCCAGTGATATTCCAAGTCTAGAGCATCCTTTTCGACTTGGGTATCACCGTCTTCATCGTTCGGCTTGATGTCGAGGTGCCTCCCAAACATCGGATCCCACCGATAGTACTCAAACGCCAACTCAACCAACGCCGAATCATGGTACACCTCAAGTGGTACCGACTCGGTGCTAGATGAACTCATAACAGCCTTACCCTTCCTCTTAGACGCCATTCAATCGGGATAAAATCACAGAACGAGCGAAAAAAGTAAGGAATCGAAAGTGAAGCTTACCAAACAAATCGCAGGTGCTCGCACTCAAAGAATTACTCTCAAATGCTCACAAAGATCGACAACAAGGAAACAGTTTGCAGAAATTCGAAGACAAAAGCAGAAGCAGAAAAACTTAGTTGCATTTTTCTGAGGCGTATAAATTGGCAATTTCCGACCGTTAGGGTTCCCAATTAGGGGTGTGTGCAATCGACGCAATTCCTCACCCCAACCGACGCAACTTTTCATCTGACGAGACCTATGGTACACGTGTCGCTCTACAAATATAACCATTACCTATGCTCATAAACGGCGCACCCTTTCGCGTTTTACAATTAATATCCGACCATTACGTCCCCTTTGGTATTCTCAAGCACTGCCAAAAGAAATTACCCAGATTTTTACAAGTGTTCTCACTTCGGAAAAACAACTGTCACCTCAGAATCCACCGCTCGCTTTGGTCACTGCCCAATATGAAAGCACGCCAGTAGAGACATGTCCGACGTGCAGTTCATTACCGGTTCGGAGTTCTTCTTTAATTTACGTTGTCAGCGACCATCACTATTATATACTCGCTAACACCGGGGCGTCTCTGTTATCATCCGACCTGGTAATTCGCAATCATTCGCCCGAAATTACGTATTAAGAGAGTTATTATTGATGTCAGACGTTACAACCGATCTCCAGCCCGACACGGAGCAAACCGACCAGCCCAAACAAAAACAGAGGTCACCATCAACCAAGGTCACCGTCGACCGAAGTCACTGTACCCAAGGCAGGCGACGCGGCATACACGCGACTCATTCTAGCACCACGAGTTGTGTCATCATTCAAGTGGGCCCTTGCTGACAGAACTGCCCGCCAAAAGTCACTTTATGAAAAAGTTATCGTATCGCTCGAAATACGGGCCCAAAAAGATACTATAAATAGGAGATTTGTATACTTGTACAGGGATCGCTCTCTGAACATTCAACACATATATATCAAACCGCCCAACACATTTCACCTCGGTTCACCTCGGACCGGGGCCATTGCTTGTGTGTTTTTTGCATATTTTACGTCTAAGCTACTTTAAACACTCAACTAATCACGCACGAAATCGTTGTTAACAATCGAACAACAACAAATGTATAGACCGCAATTCGCCATTTATACCTGTTGCAAAAAAAAACACTTCCAATTCTTCCCAATTACAACAACACATAATGTCTAAAATTTAAAACCCATTTTATTACTCCAACAAAAAAAAGAAAAACAAATATATATATATATATATATATATATATATATATATATATATACTCAATCAAATAATCCTACAAAACCCTAATACCCTTATTGAACAATAACATAGAATTCATCTATAATTCGGATAAATTGAAATTCTAACCCTAATTTCGAAAAACCTTAACCCCAACAACAACCAAACAATAAATAATTGACAATTTACAAACAAAATTCCAATCTCCAATTCAACATACACACATAATCGATAATCATTTAGCAATTTTCAATCTTCAAACACCACCACATTCAAACATATTATAACAATTCTCAATCTCCAAACAATGTAAAAAGTTAAGATAAGCCAATATACCTCGTGCGAATGAATTAACCGGAAATGAGGCTCGTGTCGCTATTGTCGGTTCACGCCGGGGTGAGGATTGAATCGAGTTTATTTTTTTCCGAATGTTTCGCTTCCGCTTGCTTGTGCTGGGTGCTTCTCTGCTGCTGCTGCTGCTCGCGTAAAATGAAGGAGAGGAAGAGATTTTTCTTTATATTTAATTGTAAAACGTATTTTCAGAATATATTTTTAAACTATTTAATTGTAAAAAGTATTCTGATAATATGTTTTACTTAAATATATTTTTTTTATTCAAACGCATTTAAAATGAAATCGCATTCCACGTTTTTTTTCCAAGTAAAACGTATTTCCAAAATACGTTTTAATACAAACGTATTTTGAAAATACAGTTTAATTCATTTTTTCTTTTGGAATTTAATAATAGAAAAAATAAAACGTATTCCGCGAATACGTTTTATAAAACCCTAAAAATCAATTCTAGGGTTTTATAAAACGTATTTTGTTCGCCTATATTTTTAAAGCTCTACCGCAAGTGTACGGCTTCGCTTGTAATATGTGGCAAGCAAGGTCGTATCCCAAGAGACCAAACAACCAATTAATCAAGTACTAGGTTATGATAGTGCCAATTTTATCTAGACAACCTAATATAAGAGTGATTAACTAAACTAAGAAAATAATTCAAAAGATAATAAATCGATAACAAGAAAACAACTAGAAAAACACTTAGGAAGAATATAAGGGAATGGTAGATTCTAAGACTATGAGTTCAATTAACAGTTGGGTTCCTTCAGATATATCACAATTAACTATTTTCTTTATCTACCCTATAAGATGATCACAAAATTAGCCTACCGTCCCTCTCGAGATCGATAAAACCGTAGATTAAATCACATATATTAGCGTCTCCACTCAACACATGCAATTCAACTCCAAAAAGATTAAAAGACCCAAAATTCTCACAAACTATCTACTAATCTCTCGATTCAAGTAAATAAATTGTGTCAAGTATTAAAGACCTAATATTGAACTCATCTCTCGAATTATGAACAATATTGTCAAACATGTAAAAGAATTGATCAAGTTCTAAACATGAAATAAGAACAAAATACTTGAATAGGGTTCAAAAGAAAAACAATCAACTATAAATAAATCATCCAAAATCCCAACATATTAAACTACTACCAAGTCTTAGAATCAAAGAAGATTAGCTACTCATGTTTGAATTCAAATACATAGACATATTCAAAATCAACATGAGAAAACAAGTTCAAAAGATAGAAAGAAAAACTAGTAAGCTTGTCGTCGATCTTCTCTTCTTCCCAATTGCTTCTCTTGCGTGTTCTCTGGCTCTCTTCCTTCTGTAATCACGTTTTAGGGCTCAAGATCAGGTAAATATGTCTTTTTATATGTCCGAAAGTCCTTTCCTAAGTGAAAAAGGTAAGCGATTAAAAACAGCCCGCGTCGCGACACGACCTGACACGCCCGTGTCACAGGTCGTGTCACGGGTCGTGTCAGGTATAAGTCCTCCTTTGCTGTCTGTTGAGGTGACACGGGCCCCGACACGGCCCGACAGCCCGTGTCACCACCCGTGTCAGGTACAAGTGCACTCATTCTTGGCTCGTTTCTCTCGTTTCTTCCATTCCTTTCGCCCGTGCATCGATCTATCATTCTCCCGGGGTTTTTAGGCACTCACCATGCTCCTCCAATAGCCAAAGCTCTACAAATATGTGGAAATATCTACAAAACGAGCACATGTAATACCTTTCCAAACAAATATAGAATTTAAAGCACAAATATGCAATTTATACACCACAAATGTACCAATCAAGCTCTAAATACTATATGAATGTAGTGTAAAATCACACATGAACATATTTACATAATACATTTTATATTTATTATTTTTTTAATATTCGAATTTTAACGGTTTTTTTTTTAAATTCACAAAAAATAATTATAAAATGTATTCTTGTAATACGTTTTCCTAATAAAAAGTTTTAGGAAAACGTATTACTAGAATACGATTGTTTGATTATGGTCCACTTTTTTTTTTGTCTACTTAATTTTTATTTTTTTTTTAAATAAATTACCCGTGAAACGAGTTTTCAATTCTTAGTTTGCTTTCAAACAGGAGCGGATCTAGAAAAATGAATTGAGGGGAACAAATTTTTTTTTTTTTTACAATGAAATGAAATATACTTAAAAAAAAAGACATAAAGTTACATTTTTAAATTAAAAAATAAGTAAAAAATGAATGATGACTTCCTCATACCTTAAAAATGAAATAAAGATACTAATCCAAATACACAATCTTTTTACCCTTTTTTTTTTAGCGCATCAATATTTCAGAAAGAAAAAACAAAACAATAAAATTGCTTGTGCAAGGTGCAGCCACCCAAGAATGACAAAACCAAACACATTGATTTTAAAAAAAAATATGAAGATATCAAGATAAGTTGACAGTAAACAAGTACAAACATCCTCATAATTGTTTTTGTGGTTCTAAATTTTATGTATTAATTTATGGTGATTCCAAATAATCCACATAGATATCAATTTTTATTATGCATATTAGAACATAAAAATTACAAACTTATTCATCAAAAAAAAATGTTAATTGAATTAATCAATCTATATTATAGAATAACTAATATTACTATCCCTAGATATTAATTCAGAACGTGCTGAGCCTAAGTGGCAGGATCGCATGCTTCGGGATCCTATGTGGCAAAATTACATGCTTCATTATTAAACTCGAGTTGATTTTAATTTAATTCCAATCTAAAAATAATTATGTTCGGGTTACCATAATTATGTTGATTATATTATGGTCATGTTAAATGTATTAATTGCATTTAATATCATATTCTTATTATAACTATTTAATTGTATATATCTTAAAAGTTAATAACTTTTGTATTTTTTTATCAGTTTTACATATGTTATATCAAAATAATTATCTCTTGATGTGCTTCGATTTAACATCCATATTGCATGTATAAAAAGAATATATTTATCAATATAACAATAATAAAATTGTTTTTAATATTGATTAGAAAAAAAAATTATTTATCATTTAATATATTTATATTTCAAGTACTTATATGATATAAGTTATAAAAACTACTATAATATAACACATATAAGTCACAAGTAACAAATATCATTCTAAAATATATATTAATATAAATGTTTTGTAAAAAATAAATTAAATTCAATATAGTTTTTCTCATTATTTTGAATTTTTTTTAAAAAAATTTAACAACCACCCGTGTAATACACGGGTGTTATACTAGTATAATCATAACTAGTACAACGCCCGTGTATTACACGGGTTGCTAATTTTTTTTCTTAAAATCTAAAATTTATGAGAAAAAATAGTTGAAAATAAATACCTTTTATAAAAAATATATATAATTATATATTTAATATGACACTTTTTATTTGTGCGACTTACTTGTGTTATATTATAATAATTTTTTTAACTTACAACATATAACTACAACATAAATATATCAATTGAGAAATAATTTGATTTTTCCAATGAATTTTGATAAATATTATTATTTTTTATTATTATAAAGATAATATAATTAATTTATTTCATATATGCAATATGGATGTCAAATCGAAAATCATCAAAAGATGATTAATTTGATATATTATATATGTAAAACTGATTAGAAATACAAAAGTTGTCAACTTTTAAAAAATATTTACAATTTAATAACTAATTTAAGGAAACAAATCAAAAGTCCGGGATATATTAGTCACTTAGTGTCTCACTATGTAAAATTACAAATAATTAAAGGGTTATATTAGTAAAAGTGATATTAAAATACCTTAGTTACCTAAATAATATTTATGGAATATCCGAACCTAGATTATTAATTATTAATATATTAATATTATTTGTCCAAACCTAATTACGAAGTATGATTCTTCGCCAGAAACAACCACATAGGCTCAGTGCATTCGAAAATTATATGTAGAGAGAATACGAATTTTAAGAAATGGTGAATGTATCTTAAATAAAACTAATAATATAAAATCTTAAAAAAGTCTTAGTTTATTATTATTATTATTATTATTATTATTATTATTATTATTATTATTATTATTATTATTATTATTATTATTATGAATTTACACATTTACAACTAGGGCTGAGCATGGGACTCAGAGAATTTCGAACTGTTCCGAAAACCGAACCGAAATCACTCCGAACCGAAAAATAACCTTTTGACTTTATCCGAACCGAACTGAACCGAAAAAATAATTGGTATGGTTCTGGAGATCTCACAAATATCCGTACCGAGAACCGAACCGAACCGAACCGTCCCGTACCGTACAGAACCGAAGAACCGAAATTAAGAACCGAATTGTAACATTAGATGTGTTATTAGTATATTTTTTGTCACCTTTAATCCTATATATTATAGTAATAATAACTATTAACCTTCACTTAACTTTCATGCTTAGTAATATTTGATCTACGATTAAATTTTTCTATTATAAAATAATTATTTAAAATAATATGAAAGGTTAAAGAATATTTTTTTTAGAAAAATATTACATTTTGTTTGAATTTTAAAATTTGAATATTAGTTGCACAAATTTAGTCTTAACTAAAACTTAGAGTTACTTATAAAGTTGATTTCAGAATAAATTTTTTAATATGAGGAAGTATTGATGAATGTTGGTTTTTTTAAAGCATATAAAAAATTAATAACTAAAATTTAGAGTTACTTCTAAAATTGATTTCAAAATAAAATCTTCAATATGATGAATTATTGATGAATGTTGTTTTTTAAAGCATATAAAAATTAAAATATAACTAGGTAGTCATTCAAAAAAAAAATCTAAAAAAATAAGAAATTTCTGAAGATCCGAACCAAACCATACCGAACCGAACCGAACTGTCCCAATAGCCCTGAATACCGAACCGAACCGAAAAATAAAAATATCCGAACCGAACCGAACCGAAAAATAAAAATCTCCGAACTGAACCGAACCGACTTTTTGGTACGGCTCCGGAGATCATTTTTGGGATATCCAAACTTTGGTACGATTTCAGTTTATCAATCTCCGAACCGTACTGATCCACGCTCACCCTTATTTACAACTACAGGTTTTATATTGAATTGAATTATTGATGGAGAAACTATTATATTGGTAGTTTTGCTGCTAAGCCATAGAGCCCACTCCGTTAACCATCCTCTCATCTCAATAGCCAATCGGCTAAAAAGAAATATAATCCAGCCTGTCGTTTCTTTGATTCGTAGCTAGTCGCCGCAAAAAAAAATTATCGATTTATTTTTCCTCTGCGTCGACGGAATTTTTGCCGGAAATCCGCTGTTGTATTCACAGGATTGATCGAACGGTAATACCATCTACATGGCCGCTGCTTATGCGGCGAGTTGCCGACGGAATTTGCTATCTGGGGCCCGTTTGCTCGCTCCGTGCCGGGTCGGGTCCAGACCGTACTCCGATCTCGTGAAATCCAACGGCAAACGCCTCTTCCTAGTCGACACCCTGGCCCTCGTAAGGGTTTTTTTCTGTCTGATTTCGTCTCCTTTCGTGTTCATTCGTTTCTAGGTGGCTCAATTTGGGGCATTTGTTTCTGTTAACCATTTTGCAGGTGAGGAGATTGGAGGCGCAGGGTGTGCCGTCGAAGCAGGCGGAGGGGATAACCGGGGCTTTGATTGAAGTTCTCAACGACAGCTTAGAAAATGTTTCGCATTCATTTGTATCCAAAACCGAAATGCAGAAAGTAAAGTTTTAATTATTTTATAATGTGTGGACATTATTACATTAGCTAGTTGGATACGTTGAATGCCTTGTCGAATGAGAATATACTGATTTTCTATATTTTGTTTTTTCTTTCGTGTAGAATGAGATGACACAGGAATCCAATTTGTCCAAATTCAAGACGGAAGTTAAGAGTTCTCAGGTAGGCAATGACTCGATGTTCTTAATTCATGAACTTCCTATTCTATTTGTTTTTTGATCCTGTCATATTCCTGTAGTTATAGGTTATGCTCGAGCATATGCCGTTTGATGGTTAGATTATTTTGTAGTGGGAGCTGGAATTTGTTGGGCTGAAAATTCTTAAAATAGCTATTTGTCTTAAATGGGGCCATGCATTAAGGTTAGATAATTATGAAGAAAGTACCATTGATCTCTTATGATTCTTGAGGTCACATTGTTGATTGAGTCATTGAATGAGAGATGTAGTTTTGGGATTTGTTATCGGGCTTAAACACTCAAAGAGATATCAGTTTAGGTGTGCTGAGTGTATATCAATGGCGTTGTGCATTTTGTGAGGCCATTATGTTCAGGTGCAGCCACAATGATTCAAATGATATTTATTACGACATCAACATGCATTTCATATCGTTGCAGGAAACTATTTGAGTAGAGTGTCTCGGAAAATATGTAGCAAAGATTGTGCTTGTATGAGTATGGTTGCGTAGTCTGAACGGTTGGGTTAATAGATTGATTTATGAAATGATACTTCAATTAGGGTTTGGTCTTACTTGACATGGGGTTTAGAGAAAATCAGGGTTGCTTTATAATATATATTCCGGGAGCACATCTTGAAATACCCAACCTCGAGTGATTTTCAATTTGAGGAAACTGATATGTGTTGAGTTACGCAATTATGAATATTTTTTTATTCTCCATGTTTTGGCATCTGAATTTCACTCACCGCATCTGTTGTTTATGTTCATTTCAGTCACCAAGTCTGTTTGTGTGATTTTTTAACCATGGCAAATATCTGAGTTTTCTAGATACATAGCGTGTTAAGTCGAGTCTAATAGATTATTACCCTTTAAAACTTAAGTTGAGTGATTAAGATCAAAAATAAAAAATTTAGACCACACAGCATTTGAAATACACAAACTATTACTTGACTCTCTCTGGGAAGGTGTAAAAATTCCTGCATTTTAGAACTATCCAATCAACAAGGCAATTGAACCACTTGATTATTGACTACTGCTTCTAGAAGGATTTATTTACAAATACCTTGATTTCTGGATTGAGGTAAAGCTAGGATGCTGTTTTTGCACTCTAATTGTTTAATACTCTCAAAAAGTGTGAGATCTGGAGTTGCATATCTTAGTTGAGAAATGAGTTTAAGGGAAATGATAAGAGGTACCATTATGGTCAAGCATAACTTTTGATTTATGACATCTGTGTTCAAAAACATGACTCTAGGTATCGTGTCTGTTTGCATCATTTAAGGTTTGTTCTGGTATCTGTCTGCATTGCTATCTATCTGGCTCATTTGTGGATCCTGTCTGCGTTTTCTACATGTTGTAAGACTTCTGAGTAAGCAAAGAGCAAGCACCCAGATGTTCTGAACCCCTCTAGTTAAAATACCCTGGACTTTTTTATTATATTTTCCTTTTCTGCCTTGTTCCATTTGCATGGATATATATTTGATATCAGATTCCTTCTTTTCTTGTCGCTTGCAACCAAGATGTTGTATCTTCTGCTTTCATTTTGCCGTTTTAACAGTATTGTGAGCCTTCTTTTGGACACATCCACTAATTTGGAACTGAGCTGGCAAGCAAATTGCTTATGCTTGCATGGACATATGCAAATGTGTATTATTATATTGTATTACTTGAGATAATGCAAAATTATTAAATTTTACCTTCCGAATATACTGTCACTACCTCTGTTTCATTTCCTGTTATCTGCAGTTTATAGTTTTTGCTCACAACTAATGATTATAATTTATTGGTGTACTTGTTTATGCCGAAGGATTGTTTTTGTCTTCTTTTTGGATTATGGTAATGTGAATATAAATTGGTGATTATAAAACTACAAGATCAAGAGAACGGGGATTTAATAGTGAGGGTAGAATCAAACAAATTTTGTTCTGCAAAGTACTTACTGGAGGTATTTACCATATGTGCGACATAGCAAGTTACATCGTGTAAATAGAGATTAAATTTTGGAGCAACTCGTGCTCTGCAAAAGTCATGCGTATTTCATGTGATCTCAAACGCAGGACCACCATTTTTCTTTGCTGCAACACGAGATGGAAAAACTCAAAAACGATTTAGAGAAGACGCGCAGTGAGTTAAGGTTCGTAATTATGTAAACCGCATGGCTTGGTACCATTTTGTTGGAACTCTTATTAAGGGGTACACGATTTTGGTTCAGGTATGAAATTGATCGTGCCACAGCTGGGCAGCGTTTGGATCTTAATCTTGAAAAGGGGTCAGTTGCTTTTCTACTATCAAGAGTTTTGATGCAAAACCAGTGCCTTTTACCGAATCATTACATTCATTAGTTTTATTCTTAATTCATATGTCAAAATTATTCAGGAGAATCCGGGATGAACTGAACGAACAAAATCAGGAGACAACTAACCTCACAAACAAACTTAACCGGGTGAGGGACACATATCTGCTGAAATTTATTTGGTAACCAGTTAAATTAGTGTATTGACTGATGGTGTTTTCCCTTTTATGATCTCAGGAAATTCATGAGTTGCGGGCACAATTAGAAGCAGCAAAATACGAAGTCATCAAGTATTGCATTGGTACACTCGTCTCCATTTCTGCTGTTAGTCTGGCCGCAATCCGCATTTTTTTGTAAGTTGAAATCAGGTCTTGAATTCGGAAGTTTTGTGTTTAGAATCCTTCACCACTGGAAAAAGGGAAGTTAAGACTAACAGCATCTAACAATATTCTGGCGTGGCCTTTCGATCAATCCCTGTGTTGTAAGAAGATTTTGGTAATTGTTTGGTAACCCCAATCAAAATTTGATGTTATTATGATACTGAATAGTGTTGGAGTTTGCTGGGTACGCATTACTGTGATGTACATACATTTGATCATGGTGTGTTTTTTTATAAATTATTTCATTTCATACTCAAAATCTAACTCAACTCGACTATCTTCAACATTATCAATGTAATAAAAAAATATCAATCTATCATCCTTATCCATCATATCAACTTTTCTTCACTATTCATTCATTCACATCGTTTTAACTACCTACCTATTACTTCACATAATTTCTCTAATCTTTTTACATCAAATCAATTTTACTTATTTAATTTTAAATATTATTTTAATATAAATTCAAAATTTTACTAACAACTAATTATGTCGGCTTTTTCAAAATTAATCATAGTTAAAAAAAAAAGAGATTCATTTTGAGCAATATATTTGTATCCATGCTCCCGTTTTTGGTTTAGGCAGATTATTATGCAAAAGAAAGTGGTAGAAAAAGAATGGAGAAGGAAAGAGTAGTTAGTTTTTTTGTAAGGATCACAAGAAAATAGCTATTCTTAATAATTAAATTTTTCATACAAACAATGTCTATATGATAAAACACAACTGCAGAGCATACTAATCAATCGAGTTGCAGAGGGTAGAGATTTGTGCTAATAAAGTCTTATAAAACTCAAAAGGAAGCGAGAGAATAGAGATATACCCTCTTAGTATAATTTTCATGAAGTATCTTTTAGGAAAAATTCTGATGACACAATCGTGTAAAATTAACAAGTGGAATTAAGAAATAAAGTCATTCATTCGCCTTATTATTGATTTTGGATAATATCCTCAGATAATACAATGATTACACTTATAAAGGCTAGATCAGCCATTTTGGGTTGAAAGGGCAACTTCCTAAACACAATTTCATGACCATTTTTCTTCTTTACATTCACTCTGCCCAAATCATGAATAATTGGGCAGAAATTCACTGTCAGTCAATCTGCTTAATAATGCTCTGCAATCCAGACGTGTAGGTAGGATGAATCAGCTTCATTCCCAGTTCGTTTTTCATTCGAGCATTTGAAACTCTCTTCTCTCCTTTACCAGATATCTTATTATCCATAACAAGTGACTTTTCTCTTTCGAGAGATATATGAAGGTTTATGCGACCCGGAAACTTTTCGTCAACCAACTTATGCGCAAGCTCAAATACTTCCTCCCGTGGTGCAGGATCATCATCCACGATATTGTATATTTTCCTGAATTGAAGCACGGTCAATGAATACACACTTTGATATAATATGCTTAGCCCTCCACATGCATTTGTTGTCCGAATATAGTTACATGACTTTTACACCGGCTGAGGGAGCATGGATAATAAATATGAAAATATCGGCATTACATTGAGTATGGAATAATTACAACAATATTCCTAGGATTTTTCACTTATAATTAAAAATATAACCAATTGGAGTTGTTTTAAATTATATTATACCGCTTCGGTAGGTGAAAATTGGAATTTGTAAAAAGTGAACATGCTAAGAAGTTCGCAATTTTTTACTTTTTTTTGCGAATAGAAGTTCGCAATTTTAAATTTAAAGATATTTAGAATTTCTAGTAACTATGCATGACATTAATCATTAATAATAGCGTACGAAATATAATCACATATATCATACGAGTACAATTTTTAATTATTAAAGATAAACTTACCCAGCAGCAGGCTTCAAAATACTTGCATGAAGTGCTTGGCATATATCAGCGACATGAACACGAGACGTGAAACGTTTTGAATGTCTCATTTTCTGTCCACTCGAGAGTGGCAACTGCTTGAGGATGGTATCCACAGCACTATTAAACACAGATGTTAAAAAACAAAGTAAAAATAAATTCGACACATATAATTACAAACGTAATTGTAAATGTCAAGACAATAGCTAAATAATCATACTTAACCTTCTACCGGGGCCATATATACCACCGAGTCGAAATACTTGTGCTGCTATACCAAGATTACGGCCCAAACGCAACCATTCTTCCTCAGCAGTTAATCTTGCTCGAGCAAGTTCGCTGGCTGGATTCACTTGATAACTGTCATGTAATAATGTTGCATACTTCCTTGATGATTCTAGTCCTTAAAATATATGATATTTTAAATGTGAGCTTACTCTTCATCCACCCACGCGCCACCACAATCGCCATATACACCTAAACTTTCAAATGGAAAAATCACTCAATCACAAATTACAGTTTTGAATATGTAAGGCAGGAAAAATGTTAATTCAAGTAAACAAAAGCACAACCAACGTTAGGATTGTGAGGCCCCCCATCGTAAAATGTTCTAAGTTTGAACTGATATTAAATTTCGGTGAAGAAAAAGACCACTGAGTTCACAAAGTAGATCGAGATTTAAATTTCGAAAGAAAAAAATAAGTGATGCAAACTTAAACATCATAAAGAGAGTTTAAGGTGCTTACCAATATAGTAACAGGGGTAATTGATTGATTTCAAATGAACAAAAAATTGTTCTTCTTTTACAATGTATATTCAATGTTGAAGTTGGTACCTTTTTTGTAGCACACTAAAATGTGGAAGTAAAAATTTTCATTGATTTCACTTTCATTTCCTGCCATCCTAGACTCGGTAGCACAAAGATCAATGATTTTCCTCCATTTGCAACATATTATGGTCCAAATTATGTATCAATTTTCCATTTAGCCAAAGAGCAATGAAACATATAGCAGCATCCAATCTAGTAACTTCTAAATTTTCCATACGAATTGCATCTCCCGTAAATCATCATTATACCAATAAAATCAAGAATCAAAAGCAACAAATGAAATAGCAAACAAAGCATGTCATGTCATGTGGATGTAAGACACATCATCTTGTTGATAGCATAAATGAGAACATATAGGCCAAAAAAAAAAAAAAA
>CACSLK010027842.1:3463496-3475004 GCA_902706635.1 Striga hermonthica
ACCATTGTATTTTTCGACCTATTTATTATTTAGATGAATTCATATACATTGATATTTTTATGTTTATTTTCAGTATTTTGGAGTATTTTGTGGATGGCGAAATATTGGACCGGAGCTTTCGTGAGTTAGGGTTTTCCAATACCAGTTCAACTAAGGCCCAATTTTGCAGGACATTAAAGAAAAAAAAAGGAATGTGGGCTCATGATTGAAGCCCAAATGCTTAGACAATTGAGGACAAAGAAAACACATTCACGCACAATATATTGTTGTTGAGGAGACTTTGGCTTTGGAATTATTTTGGAAGTGGATATTTTTGTTGGGAAAGAAAATAAAAAAAAAAATAATAGAAACGTGAGCACCAGGGCACTCACGCATTATTCTAGAACTGATGCAATTTATTTGAGGGGGAATTCAGAAAATAACAAAAACACGCACAGAAAGAAAAAAAAAAGAAAGGCCGCATAGAAGAAAACAGTAGACGCACGCACGGGAGAAGGAAAGAGCTACACACGCGGAGGAAAGCCACAACCGCACACGAGGGAGATATTTTTATCTTCTCTCTTTTATTTATTTGTTTCTATTAGTATGTTAGGCTAGTTTTTCTATCCAGTTTAAGGGATGTTTGAACTCTAACTTTGATTTGTCTATGGATTGAAGGATTTATATTTATCGTTGGTTAATTGAGATGCCGTATTTATTTTTGTTGATGAGTTGATTTATGCTATCTATGTTTAATGTTTATGCACTATGGTGTTTGATTTAGTCTGGCCAACTACGTTAAATATTCATTGTTTAATTACTAGATTCGAGGATTTAATCCGTAATTGTTATTGTCTTGTTTCGTTAGTAGTAAACTAGGGGTCGTGCATCCTTAGGGTAGCGTGAACATAAGTTAAATGGTCCGAGCTTACGCGTCCATTGCTTAGACTGATCTATTTTCCTAGTAATTAATGCTGCTAGTGTATTAAATCTAGAGAGCTTATTCTAGGTTGTCCGCTAGTTAGGCTTGGTCGAAGAGCTTATTTCGACTAAATATTATGTAAGGGAAAATTTGGTTAACAGAGCTTGTTGTTAGCTAGGGTTGGTAATTCGTTAGCAATTTAAAGAAAGCGTCGAAATTAATTAACGGTAGATTGAGATTTGGGTGATAACTGAACCGAAAACTATACTTCTCTTATTTTATTTTTATTTTATTTTATTTTATTATTTTTATTTTTATCAAAATCAATCCCCCATCTTTATTTGCTTTCTTAATTTAGTTCAATTGATACGAAATTATCACAATTTAGTTCCTGCTCCTCGTGGGATCGACCCTTACTCGCCACTACTACTAGTTAGTAGAGGTTTGTTAAGGAAACTTTATAAATTTAAATTTGCCGCGTCGCGACGCGCGGTCAAATTTTGGCGCCGTTGCCGGGAAGTGGTGCAACTGAGTTGTGAGTTTTTTTTTAATGTTAATTGACTTAGGTAATTAGAGTAGTATTTATTTTATTTTATTTTTCTTTGACTTCTTTAATCCCCCTATTTTTCTTTTTTTTTGGTTTCTTTTGCAGGTGGTATTCGTAAAAATGGGTGCGTATTGGAGCCCGGATTGTGCTTATGCGTACGACTCATATTATGAAATGAGAATGAGGGAAATAAGAGACCAACAACGTCAGACTAGGATGTCGGCTATGATCCAAGAAGCCATTGAGAGTATTCGTCAGGCTTTAAAGAGACCATGTCGTCTATGTCATACCACACAACATGTCACCGATGATTGTCCACTTTTATTCGAGAGGTATGGTGCACGCAGAGCTACCGAGAGAGATTGGTATCGACGAGACTATTGGGCGTATTCAAATTTTTATGGGAACCATTACAGTTGGGGCGAACGTGGAAATTCATTCTATGAAAATCCACAATATTCTCGATCGTATGAGCCTATTTATGAGCACGATGACCCTCACTTCCGCTATGGAGGCTCACAATATTTTTCAGAACCTTCGCTTGGACAAGAGACTAGTCCGTCATTGATGGAGTTATTTGAGGAGTGTCAAAATTCTTTGATGGCTAGTAGCAAAGCGATTGGTGATATATTGAACAAATTGGATGCCCGAGCCAAGAGTCGGCTATTATCGCAAGCCGAAGCTAGCCACGATGATGTCGGAGACCTGAGGATGTGCAGCGACACAGAGCCTGAGGTGCTGGAGAACGTAATTTTGAGCCGAACGGCGAAGAGAATGAAGAAGAAGGCAATGAGGAGAAAATTTTCGCTGATATCGGCCCCCTCGATAAAAATCTGGTAGCATTTACTACTGCTATCGGGGGCCCCGATAACAGCCTGCTTGAAAGTGAAAACGTTGTGAAAGCTCCATCAATTGCCACGAGCATGACTGAAAATCAATTTCTTCTATCCGAGTTCAAACAACCAGCAATCGAGCACGTTGAATATCAAGAGTCTTTCATCCTTGAGGTGGTTGAGATTTTCCCTCTTATCCATGATCTCGGGCTAGTCTTTTACCATGACAATCTACCACCGAGAAGAAAAGATCCCGTCAAGCACCCGACACCGGACGAGGGGAGGCTTCACATGCATGGCGCTGCACGGTTCATGCCTCCTTTGAGGCCACCTATGAAGCCGCCATGGACCGCTTGAAGAAAGCGGAGTAATAAGTCGAGCCAACGACAATAAAAAAAGGCGCTTGTTGGGAGGCAACCCAATGGTGTGCGATGCTACTTCTTCTCTTTGATAAGGTGAACTCTTTCCTTTTACCTCTTATTTTGCTTTCTCATTTATACAAACTCTAAGTTTGGGGAGGCCCGTTAGTGTGAGATGTCTATGAGCTTGAGTTGTTGAGTTGATGTCCTAGCATGTTTTTCTTGACTAGTGTGAGCTTATTTGTATGTGGAATTTCGCAATGATGATTTGAGTATCCATTAATATTAATGTGCTAGTTATGATGACTTGGATTAATGATTTCTGGTTAAATTCTTGAAGTGTTGTTATTTGATGGACAAAGACATGACAGTTAATATTTATGTGTTTTATTCATGGTGAGTTGGTCTCGAACTGTTTATATTTTTGAAATGTGCTAGTGATTATTCTGCTTGATGTCGATTGTGTGAAGTGACTTGACGTGGAAAGTTGAGAGTTGAATGTCTCGAAAAAAAAAGAAAGAAATAAAAAAAATGGTGTGAATAATGAAGGTGGAGGAGAAAAATAATGGGTGTTGGAGAAAAAAAAAATTGTGGGATGCAACAGCTGCCAGTCTGTGAGCTTTAGTGCATCACTCTAGCACGAATAGCTAAACACCATAGAATGTGACAGAGCTGCCGTTCCCAAAAAAAAAGAGAGAAAAAAAGAAAAGAAAAAAAAAAACCGAGACGTTTGATTTTTGGCTAGAAACGAAGAGGAGTTAAGTAGATTGGCAAAGAAATGGATGTCGTTAGTTGCATGATTGATATACTCGGTGAAGAGATTGATGAACTGTGGTGATTCACTGAATTGATATTTGATTGTTGGCGTTCTAAAGATGATTTCATTTTGAGTCCGGAATTATTAACTTGAGAAGTTGTAGCTATGCATTTATGTGAGATGTGTGAGGACCTGAGTGAGAATTCCACGTACTTGTGTCCGTTCTTCGTATTATAGCTCTAAGTTGCTTGAGGACAAGCAATGGTTTAAGTTTGGGGAGATATGGCTATACATCCTGATATACATGTCCTTTTTGAAAAAATCAGACACATAATCAGATATACTGAACCTATGATAAGAGATGCATGCCAGTGCATGGCAACAGGGGTAGCCAACCACTTGAAACATACCACATGTGCATCGTCTTGCTCCCAATTGGACTATATGGCAGTTGACTCCATGAACCACCTCATACTTGTCCTCTCCAGCCCAAGTAGGGAAACAATTCCTACTGATTTCCCTTTGTCTTCAATTTTTCTCACTGTATTAGGGCAAATGTCCTCTGTGTACTTTTCTATTCCAGCTTTCTTCACCTGGATTCTTGCCATCATTCTCCTTCTGATCCACTCAAACATGTCCACAATAGCCATATCCCTAGCTTCCAGAATGTAGTTGTTGAAGGACTCTGAAATATTATTAACTATCACATCACACACTGTTCGGATCAATGAAGATCTCGTTATGCACAAATCACGAATTCAATAGCAAAACGTAAACCTATGCGCAACGAATCTAAAGGTTTGCGTAGAGAACTTACGACTTAAAATTTATGGCGATCTAGCTGATCTTCTGGATGGCTGTACACAACACACCAATGAATTGTTGACTACAAATCGCGTCTTAGGATAGCACGAACAAGATCGACTCGAAAACTGGATCAAACGAGTGCAAAACGGATGAAGACAAGTTGCAGTCCTACGACCTTTCGGCGGTGCATGCGGGCGCGTAGATGGTCGGACAGTTGCGATCTCAGCGGCGTTGGAGAGCTCTCATCGATACGGTCGTCTGGTATGCTGCACGTCTTTATCGGACTTCCAGTTAGTTCTGTACGACCAAATATATTTCGTCTCACTTTACCCAAAGATCTTCTACTATATATCTCAAACACCTCTTAATCTTGTACCAGTACAAGAAGAAGAAGATAAAGCTCGAATGGGAACTATGAGAGACAAGAGAGGTGTGGGGCATGTTTCACAAGATGTGGAATTCTCTTCTCTTCCTAATGCAAGTGTGAACGTCCTGGTCCGATTTGGAATAGGTCGATTCTTGTCCTCGTCGGTTGAACGTTGGAAACCTGCAAATAACTCTCACACCGGTGTTGTGTCCGGTGAAGAGCCTCCGATGCTTAAGTCAGTATGTGTATGAGTATACTGACGTGAATAATAGAAAATTCGTGTTGAAGAAGAAAGGCTCACCCCCTTTATATAGGTGTGAGATACCTGACCTAGGGCTGCCCAGATTTGGTGAACTGTCTGCCCTAACTGCCCGTCCGTACACACTATACGAATGTGTCTGAGGTAGCCGTCGCCACTATCGCCTGCACCAATACTCTTTGGACGCGTGTCCTCCTGCACATGGGGTAAGCTGTCAGAGGTGGTTGTCGCTGTCAACCAATAAGTTCTCGACACGTGTCCTCCTGCACATGGGATAAATATTCTTCTGAAATTCCGTTAGAGGCTCTCACACGCGCCTGTGACTAGGCCGATCCATTAGAGTGTCAGGTCTGCAAGATGATCGACCTGTTGAGGTCGACTGAGTTGCTCGATCACTTATCTGGTCGAGTGATGGGTTAGTCAACTACTTGACTGGTCGACAGGTTAGCTGCTCGATCTTTCCTCCATTTGGTTCGGTTCCTTCATGATATGACCTTTTCGTCCGATTCAGCAGACCGGTTTAGACTGGTAGGTATAATATCCTATATCATCTAGTCCCCCCACTCTGGTCGAGTCTGAATGACTCGATCTAAGAGTGAATTTGTGCTCATCAGCCTCTTGGGTAGCATGGTGTCCGATATCAACCATCTGATGGATTTCCCGCTTATTTTTTCAAATAATACCTCATTAATTGCCAGAGATAAGGTCGCCTGTCACATGTCCTTTCTGCCGCGCCTGCTTTTCTGCCACGCGTCGCGTCTGCTGCATTTGTCAGTCACTTTAATGATAGTGTCTCCTCGCATAATGCGCCCACTTTGAGTTCCGTGTGAGTTAACGCTTTCCACCGTCAGATCTATCTTTAATCCAACGGCTCTCCTCTCTCAACTCTTCAACTCTCCAAGTATAAATTCAGTACTTAGCGAAATATTTGAGTTTTTCCACCTTTGCAATTTCGAACCCTCATGTGCTCAAACATCCCTTTTGCAAGAACCCTAATCTTTTTCGGCGATTTCCCCTGCGATCTTCGAGTTCTTCCAAATCTTTCATCTGCGATTATGAGTAAGTCGCTTCTCGCCTGATTTTACGTTTCTTGTATCTGAGATTTTGCGTTTTGAATTTCTTGAATTGGGTGTCTTGAAGTTTGCTGATTGAGTATTTTGAATTTCTATGTTGGGTGTAGGTGTTCGATTGCCAATCACTTGTGAATTTTGCCCTTTCGCTTCGAAAATCTTATGAAATCCCTGTTCTCCTTCTCTAATTTTTTTCGAAATTATCCCCCTCGTAGAGCCTTAATTCTTTGAAGTTTCGCCTTTCTCGAAAGTTTTTTCCTTTTTTGATTTTGTTCTTGTTTTTCTTTTTTTCAGATCCTGCACCTCCATCTCTCTCTTTGACCACTTTCTCTGGTTCAGTTCAAATACTACCCTCTGTACTTGAGGTTGTTCCCCTCTCGATTCTTCGCCCCGGCGAGACCGTCCCCACCATCGTTTTTACTGCCCGCGTTGCTTCTGATAATTCTGGGGATACCATGGATAATATCCCCCTCCACCGTCGTCGTCCTGCCCTTGGCGAGTTAGACGACCCAGAGGTGGACGAGGTTATTTTTTTTTCAACCCACTTTTGCTCCCTCTTCAACCATTTCTCCTTGTTCTTCTCAGCCTGGTGCTTCAAACTCTTCTTCCAACAAAACCTCGACCAAAAAACCCCCGCAGAACTTCCACTAAGCGCCCTTCTCTCTCCCGTTCTTGGTATTCTCCTGAGAAGATCGACCACCCCAGTGATTGGTAATTTTTTAGTTCTTCTTCTTTCGATAGATACGATTATCCCCCGAGGGATTTTATACTTTTTTCGAGATCCAGTTCAAACTTGGTCTCCACTTCCCCTTAAATCCCGAGCTACTTCGCATTTGCGAGTGGTTCTCGCTTCCCCTGCATCAACTTCCTCCTAATGCCATCCGTTTCATGACCACCTTCATTATACTCTGTCACATCCGCCTAGGTCGATTCGACCTAGCTTTCTTCCATTACTGTTATGCCTCTTCCAAACAAGGTCGAGGCCTCTACTTGAAAAGTCGCAATGGCGCCCACTTTATTAATGACATTCCCTCCAATCTCCCTAAGTGGAGTGATAAAGTTCTTTTTGTTCAGCCTGATGTCCCTTTTCCTTGGCCCTCTATACCTTGGGTCAAGGAAGTTTCACAAGAGGCGGCTTCGGCCCCTCCTCCAAAAACTCTGTTCGACCAACGGGTCCACACTTGGAACTCCAAGTCCGTTGCGTCAGAAAGAATTCTTAAGGACGAAAACCTCCTTCACCACTGCGGTCTTCTCACCCACAAGACCTGTCCTCCCCTAGTGATAAGATCCTCGATCTCATTCGACTTGAGAATGATCCAGGTAATCCTCGACCAGGTTGCTCGAGTATATATGTGATCCTTTGCTCTCGTGTTGAATAAATTTTGGTAATGTCAAATGTAATCTTCTCGTTGTTTCCTTGCAGAGGTGCTCAGTTTCAACATTCCTCCGAGAAAAACTCCTCTAAAAAAGAAGACAGGGGTTACCTCTGGCTCGACCGGAGGCCAGGCCGAGGGGTCGGCGACTTCCTCTGGATCTCGACCAGAGCCGCAGCCGCGATCACCTCCTCAAGGGACCCCTTTGCCACCTCCTCCGCCGCCAGGGCCGCAATAATAACAGCAGTCGCAGCAACGCCAAACTCCTCCGCCTCCTCCCGGCAAAACTCCCCAGCACACATTTGCTTTTGCCTCTACCAACCAGGCCTCGACCACCTCCAAAACCAATGACCGCCAACAGAAAACCGACAGCCGCCACCAAAAAACTGACGACCGCCAAAAGATCGACAACAGCCACCAAAAAACCGACCATCGAGCTTTCAATCCCAAAGATGCCACTTCTTCCAAAACCACGAACAAATCTTCTGAACCCAATGCCTCGTCCAAAGCCAAGACCCCAGACAAAGCTCCTCTCGACCATTCTTCTTCCAAGAGCCTCTCTACTGGCTCGACCAAGGCTCTGGTCGAGTTTAGTGGCCAAGATGATGCGGAGCGCGAGGTGACACTGGGAAAGCGTTCCCGCACTGACCAGGGTGAAATGGTCTGGAAACGAGGGCGCAACATGTACCTTCCGCCTGAACCTCTCGCCCCAAAGCCGACGTCTCTGTTGTCGGCCTCCATAAATGAGGTGGTCGACCGCCTCGAGGGTGCCCTCCTCGAGGATGACCGCAAGAAAGGTGGCGCCACATTACCGGAGGTTGGCGACCAACTTGTTCAATGGCTTGCCCAGGTATTGCTTGTTTCGTATTCGTATTGATTTCTTTCTAAATAAAAGTTTTATGTGTTTTATAGTAAATTATACAAAAAAAAATCCCACAAAAAAGCCGACAAAGTAGAAAAAAGTCGGTAGCTACCATTCCCAGAAAACCTAGTCCGCCGATCGTCCTCTTCAATTCCAGCTGATCTGCCTTCCTTGGCACCGGCGAAGCTCGGGCCAGCGGTCACCCTTGTCCGCTCGGCCCGTCCCTATAGGCACATGTCCCTTTCCTCTGCAGATGAACGGGATTAGAGAGGTTCCCATTTGTTTCAGGCAATTTCGAGGTTTCGGTGTTCTGCCCTCGGTCGACGACTGGCGGACTTCTCGGTCGATGATTGATGGTCGTAATGGTTGCCGGTGGGTCCTCAATCGCGGTGTCCTGCTGTTTCAACTTTTTTCGAGTCCGGGATTAGGGTCTAATTTGCCAATTCAGAGGGGGTTCCTGTCCGTGCCCTTGGTTTCCGGCGCGATGAAACTCCGGTGTTGCTCCCTTGGTCGAAGTCTTGGGTTGGTTCCTTGGATGCCGACAAGTCCTCAATTGAGGCGTCCTGCCACTCAATCATCCTTCTGTCCGAGATCAAGGTAGGGCTCACCTATTCTGATGGGGTTTTTGCGGATAGGGCTCCGATGGCCGGTGGTCTGCAGTCATCAAGGATGGGTGTGCTTCAGCGGGCGGGTCGGGGCTCTGGCGGATGCGGTGCATTGTCGGGGACGTCGGATTTGTGGAATGGAGCGGGTCTCACCCCCGGTTCTTTGGTGTTGGGGACAGTGGGGGACTCCGGAGCTACCAAACTCGACTAGTGGTGTTAGAAGAGTTAGAGTGGCGATGTAGTAGGGAGCTGGCTCGTCGTTCTCTCGGTGGGGGTGGGTCGAGTTGGGAAAAGTTTGAGACTTGGGTTCGGCTTTTGTATAGGCGATTTCGCAGTTTCGGTTGCGGTTCCTTGGGCTCAGATCTTTCTTGGGTCGATTGTTCTCTGCTGGCTGGTGCTCGGTATGTTGGCTGGGGAAGAGCCAAATTTCTGTTTAATAGTTTTTCCGTTTTCGTCTATTTTGAGTCAGTGTTAGTGTTGTTTTAGTCTTGTTTTTTTGGTTTGGGTCATTTGGCCCCTGTAAGAGGAATTACTCCGTTGGAGTCGTTCCACATTACCTCGTTGGGGGTCATTCCATATTACCTCGTTGGGGGTCGTTCCACATTACCTCGTTGGGGGTCGTTCCACATTTAGGTCTTTGTGTCGTGTTGTTTTGAGTTTCTTTCTAGCGTTGCTAGTCGGGTTCTAGGCAGTCTTATGACATGTCCTCCCAGTTTTTCGCTGTTGGTTGTATTATTCAGCTAGGGGCTGTGTACTTTGCACATTTGTGCATTTTTGTTATATAATATTCTTTATCGTTTCATAAAAATAAATAAATAACAAAAAACCTGTTTTGTAAATTAAACAAAAATTTTATGTGTCGCCATACATCATCAAAATCTTTTTTGTGTGTTTTATCCAATATGTTAGGAAATCAATCAATTAAACGTGCCTTGATAAAAGTGTATATCTCATACGCGTTGAAAGTATATTATATTGCAAAAAAAAATATATATGTATCAGCTATTTTTGTACGTAAATATTAGTTGGGGAGTTTTATATTTGAAAGATTTGTTAAATTCAAATTAATTTGTACTTCAATATTAATTGGCTACATATTAAGGAAAACAAAATCTAAAAGAAAATTTATAAACTAAACATTTTCGGTATCTATATCTATATCTATATATATATATTAAAAGCCAACCTATTTACCAAAAACAGTAGTAAGAAAAGTCAACACACATGTAATGCATACTTTAGTTGGAAATTTTTTACTATATGCATTAAATGCTTGCATATTTACATTTACTATCCAAATATGATCTTAAAGATTTTTTCCTTAAATAATTTATGCAATGATTTTACTGATATCCATTATAATCAATATTTGTCGAGTAATATTTTTTAACCTTTATTTAATTATATAACACTAATATTTTTTTAAAAATTTAATATTATATATTATTTAAATGATAATGATTACATCATTAAATGATTTTAGTGATGGTTAGATAATAAAATTATATTAGTTATTATTTAAAATTTCGACATGTAATTTATTTGTATATTATTATCAACTATGATAGTATTTTTATCACCTTTTTTTTGTTATGTTTCAAAAATGAACTTATTGTAAAATATTTTTCTATTGCATAGTATGCTAAATAAACTATAAAGCCTTAGGATGAAAAAAAATAATTATTATGAGAAAATTGAATTCTAAAAAACATGTGTGTGTATTTTGTAAACATTTATACTCAAAATTTTATTTTGAATTTCATTATATAAAGAAGACTACTTCTATAACTTTTATAAATAATAATAATTACATTATATAACTGTAAATTTTATAATAAAATAATAATTGAGTATTATATGGTGAACAATAATTAATAAAATTTTTATTTTCTCTTATATCAATGAATAAATATGTATTCTAAAATCAAATAAATATTAGTATGACGTGTTAGCGGAATTATATATTAATTAACATGTTAATTTTTTGGCTTAAATAAACGTCACTTATTAAAAGATGTGAAATATGAATGATCCAAGCCTATTGTTTTTTTTTTTTTGTCTTGAATGCAAGATATTGACTGGTGATCATGCTGGTGACACAGTGTTGATTCCTAGAATGAATATTATTCCTTCTGGTCTTAGGGTTCCATTTAAGTTTCAGCGGTGGCAGTTCTCACTTATGGTTTCGTATGTCATGACCATAAACAAGTTTTAGAGACAGTCTTTATCTCACGTTGGTCTTTTTCTAAAGAAGCATGTCTTTAGTCATGATCAATTATATGTTGTTGTTTCGCGTGTGACTAATAGAAGGGGGTTGAAGATATTAGTTTGTGAGAATGAGTTACCCAATATTCAAACTCATAATGTTACGTACAAGGAAATCTTTAATAATATATGATTGTTTCTATTTTCAATACTATTTTATTGTACAATTTTCCTGTGTGTTGTACAACTTTATTGAATATTGCATATTAAATTATAATACTCCTCAAATGAACATATATCGTGTCTCGCACAGGTCACGTACTATATATATCCCGTACATCTTTTTTATTCATTTATATAATTATAAGGCTGGATATATGACCTTAATATTTGGAAACCTCGTGCATCGCACGAGCTCTGTACTAGTTTTTAAGAAGTAAATTAAGCTTATATGTGTTGTATATTAAATAAAGGGAAATGCTACATGTACAATTGTAGTTTATAACATTGGTTGACAACTTAGTTAAAAGTAGGGTGTTGATTTATACCGCCCCCTTTTCGAT
>CACSLK010027842.1:3491243-3503273 GCA_902706635.1 Striga hermonthica
TGCCTTTTTAATATCTTACGGGTTAAGAGCACGCAATAATTAACTGTGGCCTAGTTTGTTTACGACGATCAGTATAAAACGAACATCCCTCTCTGGGATCCTGTTCAATACATAAATGTACTAGTGTAACTAATCGGTCAAGACAAACCGTACGGTTGACACTACAACCGTTCCGATGGGTTGTTCAATTCCATCTAGGTTGTGAACCAACGATTCTTGTTTCGCAAGTAACTGATATAGTGATCTTCGGTATGCCCGATGACGACCCACTTATCTACATGCAAAACAACAGAACGTGGAACTTATTTAACCAAACATAATTCTCATTCATCAAGAAATAACAAGTGTAATATCCACTAAAGCAAAGCTTAAGTATATAACACCAACAATGACATGTCTAATTTCGGCGTCCATGCAACTTCAATTTAATGACACTATTTCGGAGGAGTTCACACTGTCCCGAGGTGTTCGTCAGGGTGACACCATTTCGTCGTACCTCTTTGTTTTGGCGATGGAGAGACTAGCTCATCTTATTCAGCACCGAGTTCAACAAGGTGCGTGGCGCCCAATTTCGGTAGGTCTTGGGGAGGTGACAATCCCTTATCTCATGTTCGCGGACGATTTATTATTGTTTATGGAGGCTTCTACAGACCAGGTGGATGTGCTCAACGAGGTGCTATCCATTTTATCTCATAACTCGGGCTTTGAAAGCAAGTGTGTCGAAGACAAGCATTTTTTTCTCATCAAATATGAACGAACATGTCCAAAATCAGCTGGCTCATAGAACTGGGTTTGTGAGGTTTGATAACTTGGGAAAATATCTCGGCATGTCGGTAATTCATGGACGGGTCAATAAGCACACATATGAAGGGATTGTGGAGAAAGGGGAGCACCGACTAGATGGATGAAAATCTTCGTCATTGTCTTTGGCTGGCTGGGTTACATTAATCCAGACGGTGGTGAGTAGCTTACCTTATTATTGCAAACCGATTGGATACCTTCGGCGATCTGTGATGGGTTGGAAAAATGCTGTCGTAGGTTCATTTGGGGTAGTTCTCAATCTGTTAGAAAAGTCCACCTTGTCAATTGGAGCTCACTCTGCACGCCTAAGGAGAAGGGTGGGTTGGGGCTAAAAAACCAGCGACGCATGAATATGGCTCTCCTTATGAAGCTCGGTTGGGGTCTATTGAGTAAACTGGAAGCTTTATGGGTACGGGTTTTATGTGCCAAGTATAAACTCCACCCGAACACTATGTCGGATGGTTATCACTTTCCGTCGGGCTCAGTCATTTTGCGTGCAATTGCGAGGGTCTGTCCGCATGTTGTCAAGGGTACTAGATGGTCCATTGGTGACGGGTCTCGTATTCTCTTTTGGTGGGATAATTGGCTGAACTTTTCTGAGGATTTAATCACTCGGGCTTGAGGGGTTATTCCAGAGGATCAACTATATTGGCCTGTCACTAAATATGTTACAGCCGCAAGACTGGATTGGCAGCATTTCTCCTCTCTCCTGTTGCCTTCGGATCTCCTTCGTATATGTTATCATCTGACTCAGTAATGCACTTCTAGCGCCATCTTTGTTATCATCTGACTCTGTAATGCACTGTTAAGATCCTCGAACAACGTCTTAGACAGCTTACACCGACATGGCCCAAAGTCTCCCCGGTCCGCATGACAAACCGGTATAACCCCAGAAGACCGAAGTGATCATTACTGTCCGAGGTCACCCAAACCGAAATCAACATGAACCGAGGTCGTCACCTCTTAAGCAGGTGACAAGGCGCCTACACGCCATTCTCACGAACTACGAGATCAGCTATCATTCAAGTGGGACCCACTGATTCTGCCACCCACCACAAGTAGCTTTATGGGCAAAGCAATGCACGAATCCCGATATGTATATCAAAAAGGTTATTATAAATAGCGAGCTAATAATACTTGTATGGGATTCGATTCCCGAACCAAAAAAAAAACACCTCTATAATGAAACACGAAACAGCTCACAGAAGCTTTTCACCTCGGTTCACCTCGGACCGAGGCCATTGTTGAGTATTTCATACATACGTTACGTTCAAAACATTTATAATCAACAAGTAAATCCATCCTCAGATCGTTGTTAACATTCACATAACAACAGTTTGGCGCTAGAAGGAGGGCCTCATAAGTTATTTGAGGTCAATCTCCAATTCTTGTTTTATCACCCACATCAATTGTTGCTATTATGTCTCATTCGGATCATTGTGGTCACATGTCGCGAGATGGCCACAGTTGTAGTGCCGCCCAATCCGCAAGACGACAAGCGGCGGTCCCGAACATACCAGATTATACTATTTTGTTCCAAAATCTGGAGTTTGCACGTGGGTTCGCCACCCTGATGGCTCAAACAATCCCTGGAATATCCACGACTGTCCCAGGACATTCAATAATACCCGCAACTCCCGTTAATCCACCGATTCTACTGGTACGACAAGACGGTGGCAGAACTACGTCTCACGTCACATCGTAACCTTGCAGTCGAACGTCGCAGCTGCACCCGGAACAAACCACATGTCACGCTGATGTTGGGCGTGCTCCCCTGGAGAATCCTCACGAAGAAACCGCCTAGAGTCAATCTAGACATTCACGGCGTTCGCCACCTCAAACACGACACCGAAGCCTCTCCAACCCGGCGCAGACCGACCTTCGTCAACACATTGAAAGAAACCGAGCTCGACAAGAATCCTCCAAACTGGAAATGTTGTGACAACGGATCGCCGAATTGGAGAGTCGGCAAAGGATGCCCGAAGATCCTCCTCGACGGGCCTCGACCTCAGTGTAAGTATACCTGGAAGCCGACTCCCCTCTCACGCCTGAGCTCACTTCGGAACCTGTACACGGGAAAGTCAAAGTTCCTCAAATCGGACTGTATGATGGGACCTCAGATCCCGACTCCCACCTCGGTCACTACACATCATGGATGGAACTGCATGAAGCCTCGGACGCTCTTCGGTGTCGTATGTTTTCCTTAACTCTGGGGCCTCGAGCTCAGAAATGGTACCACTCTTTGCCCCCTCATTCTATTTGGAAGTGGCAACAGTTGAGGTCGGCTTTCCGATCTCACTTCATCGAGGCCCAAGTTTGTCTGATTCCAAAAGAATCCCTTGCAAATGTGACTAAAAAAGATGACGAAAGCGTCAAAGACTATATAGCTCGATTTAATGACCGAGTTTAAAACATGGATCCATGTCATTCTGAAACTCTGCTCGTTATGGCTATCGCCGGCCTAAAACCTAACTCGATTTTCCGCTGGACATTGTGCCAGAATAAGCCGAACACCTTCCAGGAATTCCTTACTCGAGCCCAATAGCATATCATTGCCTAGGAAGCCATGTCGGTCCCCGATTTTAATTTCAATCCGAAGTCATCGAAGTCGGGAACTAACTAGAAAAAGAAAAATAAATCCTTCGACAAACAAAACAAAGCTCAATTCAGAGGATACCCCCGAGGAGACGCCAACGACCCTGAAATATGAGCAGCCCGGAAACAGTATGCTACCGACGTAAAATTAGGTTACCAAACCGTGTATTCAGTTGGGGCCTCCACCATATATAAAGAGATCAAAAGGAAAGGTATTTTTCCCGATCCTAAACTACTTCCGATGCCCGAGGAAAAATTGGACAAATCTCGATATTGCGACTATCACAAATCACTGGGGCACAACACTGATGAATGTTTGAGTTTGTTAGCTGCCTTGTTGCGTTTAATCGGTCATCCACAACTCAGGAAGTTCTATCTCAATACGGATCCCCAGAAACGAGGGTCGGGACGTCAAATTGAATCTTATGATGAAGATAAAGAGGAGGACCGAGGTGTTATGCCGAAACGCATTCGGCAAGGAGACAAAGAAGTATTTATGTTTACCTCAGAAACACTTGATTCCAACTCAACTGGAACCACCCGAGGATGCAAGCGAAGTCGATCTTCTAGCCCGATGCAAATCACTGTCCATCGAGTAAACACCAACAATACCCAGAGTACCTTATCTCGTCGACAAATCAAGGCCCACGCCCGATAAGCTTACAACTCCGGCAAACAAGTTTACACCACTGATCTGAGAGACATTCTCAATGCCCGGAATTGTCCCATTACTTTCAATATGGAGGATGCGAATGATTTTGCACACCCTCATTCCGACGCACTTGTGATTATCATTCCAATATGTGGGATCCCGGTTCACCGTGTCATGTTGATACTGGATCCTACTCAAGTATTTTGATGCTAAAAGCTTTCGACAAAATGGGACTTGACCCAGCGGATATCCGACCTTGTAATGATCAGATACATAGATTTAATGGAAGCATTTCGAAGCCCAGCGGCGAAATCACCTTGCCTGTCAGATTTGGCACTTCGGAAAATGTAACTAAAATTGTTATGGAAACCTTTAAAGTTCTTGACATCAACAACGAGTATAACGCGATCATCGGAAGAACTGCTCTGTACAAACTCCGAGCCACAGTTTCAGTTTTCCATTACGCACTCAAATTCCCGACGACGCGTGGTGAAGGAACACATTTCAGAGATCAAAGAGAAGCTCGAGAACTTATCACTTTCATACCATCTACCAGAGTCCATTCCATCACTTCGGCCAACGAAGAAAATCCCTCACCACCAGTCACCTCGGATACCATGTCCGAAGAACCGAATCGTGAAATCGTTGTCCCCGTCACTTCGGATCCCTTATCTGAAGACCGAGGTAGACGGCCCGGAAAAGAACCAATCTTAGAAGAAGATGAGTTGGATCCAAGGACCCAGTTCAAAGAGAAAAGTCAAAGTGATCGAGCTGAGCCCGAAGAAGAAGTAGAGTTGATTTACATCGATGAACCATTCTTCCAAAAACTATTACGCATTGGGAGCCACCTTCAAGAGCCTCTCCGGTCGGAACTCATCTCGTTTCTCATAAGTAATTTTGATGTTTTCGCTTGGGAACACGAAGACATGAAGGGCACCACAAAATAAATCTTGACCGAACTGTCCGGCCGGTTGTTCAAAAGCGAAGAAAATTGGGGCCAAACCGTCATAAAGCATTGGAAGAGGAAGTCAAGAAACTCATCGACAACAAATTCATTAAGGAAGCCAAGTATCCGACATGGGTCTCAAACCCAGTCCTTATCAAGAAAAGTAATGGCCTTTGGAGGTTATGTATCGACTTCTCCGATTTAAATAAAGCATGCCCAAAAGACAGTTACCCGCTTCCACATATAGATTATATGGTTGATGCCACCACGGGACACGAGCTGATGAGCTTTATGAATGTCTACTCCGGTTATAATCAAATTCCTATAGATCCCGAGGATTCGAAGCACACCTCGTTTTATTCGGCTCGAGGCTTATATTGTTATACCATGATGCCTTTTGGGTTAAAAAATGCTGGTGCCACGTATCAACGTCTTGTCAACAAGATGTTTGCCAATTTAATAGGCCATACCATGGAAGTCTACGTAGACGATATGCTTGTCAAGCCGGTGCATACCCCTGAACATGTTACCAACCTTCACGAAATGTTCAATATCCTCTATTTTTATTCCATGGTCTTAAATCCTAAAAAGTGCACCTTTGGACTCGAGTCCGGAAAGTTTCTTGACCAAGACAAAAACCTACATCCAAGGCACCTTGGAAAGATGAAAGAATGGATCGCGTGTGAACACCTCTTTACGTGCGTTCTTCTTTATTATAGGACCTTTCGATTGCGAGCATTCAACTTTAGGATATTTTTAGATTATTTTTAATATTCTTTGGGTATATGGTCAGCCAACGGGGAATCGAGGCCAACCCGGCCAAGATAAAAGCCATTTAAGATTTAACGCCCCCGACCTCGGTCAAGGGTGTTCAGGCCCTAACTGGCCGACTTGCCGCACTTAATTAGTTCATCTCCAAGTCTATGAATCGTTGCAAACCATTTTTTGAAGCAATCAAAAAAGGAAAACGCTTTGAATGGACCGAAGAGTGTCAAAAAGCACTCACCAGCATTAAGGAAACTCATGCGTCACCTCCAACGTTACAGAAGCCAAAACCCGAGGAAATGCTATTCTTATACCTCGGAGTCAGTGACGCCGCAATCAGTGTTGTCATAATACGTGAAGAAGGGACGTTACAGTCACCTATTTATTATGTCAGCAAAGCCCTACATGATGTCGAACTTCGTTATCCCCTTATGGAGAAGTTGGCACTCGCACTTGTCACCGCTGCTCGAAAATTGCGACCTTATTTCCAAGAACATTCCATAATTGTCCGCACTTCGTATTCACTACGACAGGTCCTACACCGACCTGACACCTCGGGGCGAATGATAAAATGGGTCGTCGAACTCGGACAGTTCGGCATTCACTATCAACCGAGGACTGCAATCAAGCACAAGTCTTATCCGACTTCATTGCCGAATTCACGCCGACCGCAGAAGCTCACGATGACAACCAACCATGGGTTCTCTACATTGACGGCTCTTCAACAGAAAACTGAGCAGGTGCGGGAATAGTCTTGGAAAATTAGGAGAACCGACTGTTCTGTCATTCGGTTAAATTTCTCTTCCCTGCAACCAACAATGAAGCCGAATATGAAGCTTTGCTATCCAGATTGAATTTAGCTGAATCCATGAACGTGAAGCACCTCAAAGTCTTTTCAGACTCCCAACTCCTCGTCAACCAGATCAATGGTTCATATGAAGTCAAGGAACCTTGATTGACACCATACCTATCCTTGGTGAAGCAAAAGCTATCGAAGTTCTCTGCCGACGTCGAACACATCCTTCGAACTCTTAACGTACAAGCAGATGCATTATCCCAGCTAGCCTCGAGTACCGGGATGGAAAGCATGGAGTATTTCCAAGTCGGTCATCAAGAACAACCATCGACCCTTCTTTCCGAAGTTGCAACCATTGATCCAGTAGCATTACCGAAACCTCCAATCTGGATGGATCCCATTATTCGATACTTGGAAACCGGGGCCTTGCCTCCGAACCCAAAAGAAGCTCAAGCACTTTCGTTTTGCGCAGCTCGATACACACTGAATAACGGAACCTTGTTCAAGCGAGGATATTCAGTCCCACTCCTAAAATGTTTAACTGAGTCTGAATCGCGATACGTCCTTGAAGAAATACATGAAAGGATTTGTGGAAGTCATCCCGGTGCGCAGGCCTTAGCCTACAATATTTTGCGACAAGGCTACTATTGGCCCACTTTGAAAACCGACGCCGCTGCGTGGGTACGGAAATGCCCGAAGTGCCAACTTTTTGCACCTAATATTCATCAATATCCAGAAAAGCTAAAGTCGGTGCACAGTCCATGGCCTTTTGCCCAATGGGGGATTGATCTCATAAGTCCCCTACCAACTGGAAAAGGTGGCGTCCGGTTTGCCATCGTTGCGGTGGATTACTTCACCAAATAGGATGAAGTCGAACCATTAACAACAATAACCAAACAAAAGGTTGTTGACTTTATATAGAAGTCCATCATTTGCCGTTTCGGAGTACCGAACTCCATTATCACCGACAACGGTCGCCAATTTGAAGGCAAGCGGCTTGAATCTTTATGCGAGGAGTGCAACATCAAACACTTTTTCTTCTCTCCTTACCATCCACAATCCAACGTCCAAGTAGAAGCTGTTAACAAACTTATAAAGAATGGCCTCAAAGTCCGACTTGATGCGGCCAAAGGATCTTGGCCGGAAGAATTGTCGTACGTCCTATGGGCCTATCGAACGACCACCAGGACTTCCACTGGCGAAACACCATTCTCACTCACTTACGGCTCAGAAGCCGTGGTCCCAGTCGAGCTCGGTGAACCCACTTACCGAATGCAACATTTTACCGAAGAGTCTAACTCGGACAACATGAGGGCCAATCTGGACCTGCTTGAAGAGCACCGCACTCGGGCTGAAATCAAGAATGCCGCTTATAAGCACAGAAGCGAGAAATATATCAATTCCAAATTCAAGCCTCGTTCATTCCGATTTGGTGAACTTGTCCTCAAGCGCATAATGGGGCCTGACCCCGGTCCACTTAAACCGAAGTGGGATGGACCATTTCAGATCATTGAAGTTCTACCCCATTGAGCATATCGACTCGCTCATTCTGATGGAACTCCACACTAATACCCGTGGAATGTTGTATTCTTGAAGAAGTACTACCAGTAAACGGTCATTTTGCCTCTATGAGGAAACCAAGATGCTTTTACAATGAAACGAAAGTTCAAAAACTTTCACTTTTGAAATCCGGACAACAGTTCGTTACCGATGTAAAATACTTTGAAACTCGGTTTTATCAATATTTTGTACCGATGTAAACATTGCGACACTCGGTCTCGCTGATACCCCGTAATACATCCAAATCCCACGCATGGCTTGGTTGGGGCTAAAGCTCGTCCACGTCACTTCAGCATGCATGATTTGATAGGTCCCGCTAATCACCGAATACAAAATAAACAACTTGGTTGGGGCCACTTCATAATCGAACTCTGACGAAGTTCGGTGAACCTTATTTGTTTTATGCACGGCATAAGATGTGTTAAGTTCTGCAAATTTTCGGTAAGTTTGCATATCAACTTGCACTATTAGCCGAATTCAGTGATCTAAGTGGAACTCAGAATTTGTCTTCATCAGAAGAATCCACAACTTGGTTGAAAATATAAATAAGTCCGAGTTGGAAGGAAAGTCTTATATATGTACCGAGTTCGTTACAATTTGGTCGACAAAACGCTGAAACTTTGTACAACAACCATGAACAAGAATTGAAGTAACGCAAACATTCGCGATTTATATTATTAAGTCGTGAAATTCATAGTTGTATATTTCCTACTAAGGATGCCAACATACTGGCACCCCGACTACATACTTAAAATATAACAAACTGAAAACATAAAAATAAAAGCGTTCGAGAAATTCAAGCAGCATCATTCTTTTTCTCGGCATCTTGACCAACACCACTGCTTCCTCCGACTTCCATTTCGGTAGACAATCGCTCCAAGATGGCTACCTCTTTCGCCTTGGCAGCATCTTCAATGGCTGCATTCGACGTTGGGACAAGCTCGTCACGCGGGTCCCTCACTTCATCAGGTGCACCCTCATCTGGCGTGACAACTCTAATGATCTCAACCTCTCTGTCCGTCGACTTGGCTTTCTTCTCGATGTAAGCCTCGACCTTGCTTCGGATTTGCTCTGGGGTCATGTTATCAAAGTTTTGCTCCACTTCCACGTCGGCGAGCGTCGTGACATAGACATCAGCTAGCTCCTTCCTTTTCTCCTTCTCTCCTTCCAGAATCATATTAACATAGGCACGTCGGAGGAGAGCTGCCCTTTCTTCAGACAGTGGGGGCAAGTCGGGATTCGCAGCCATCTCCTCGGCTCGACGGAGCATCTACACGTAGAACTCCCGCTCATCCTCGTCAGCTTCCACGTGCATGCCTTTGACCTCCATGTCAAAACCATATTTTTGGAGCTTGTAGAATAGGAAAAAGCGCAGCTCGTCAATGTCGTAGTATCCAGCAGTATACTGCTCTATCACCCAGTGGAGGTTAAGGCAAGTGTTCATTTCTATTTCGAGGTCAGGTCCGCCGACCTCATCATCCACATCGGCGTCAGCAACCTCTGCCTCGGCGTCATCACCGGACTTCAGTTCCGTGACTGCAACAGTCTCTTTCCTAGCCTGGAAGCCAATCTCATACGTGGCCTCACCGTAAGAAGACTTTTCTTTTTCAAGCTTCGCAATCTCGGCCTGATGAGCATCCCGATGCCGCCCCACAAGTTCACGGACCTCGGCACACTCTTTACGAGTTGTATCATGCTCGGTATTCTCCTTCAACAGCTTCTCTTCCACCTCCTCTGCATTGTCTTCCAAAGCCTTAGAATGTTGTTCGGCGAAAGCGAGACGCTCTTTGAGTTTAGTCACTTCGGTTTGAAAAGCCTTCTTCTCCTCGCACAACGCCGAGATCTCAGCCTGTGCCACCTCCAATTTAGCAGCTTGTTCGGAAACTTTTTCTTTCAACCTGACCTCGACCTTAGCTGCATCATCCTTTAGAGACACAATCATAACATCTCTCTCAGTCACGGTTTGCTTCTTCCCCTCCAACTGGGCAGCAATTCGGCTGTGGTCGTCCTCAGCCGCCACCAAACTCACCTGAACTCGGCCCAAACATGCCTTAGCGTAGCTCAACTTGTCAACACTTAACAAAGAAGAGACCCCCACTTCGGATTTGGGGTCCCATACCATCAAAAGCACACGCGCAGCGCTCTTCGCATTCTCTGGCATATCAATCCTCAAAGACATGTGAGGAGATTTAACTGATTGAAAAGTGGTGAACCACTCCTCAACCACGCCTTCGGGAACCTTCACGTTCGTCGCTCTTTTATCCTCGATGGACATGAACGACTTCTCAAATAGAGGAGACTCATCAACACCCATTTCAGCAGTTCTACGACCGGAGTCGTGCTTCTTTTTCGACCTCTTCTCCACTCTGGAGGAAGCCCCTGCGTCGGATATCTTTACCAATTCCCTCTTCTTCCTCTTCTCCAATTGATTGGACTCCACAGACTTCGGAGGAGATGATTGTTTCTCCGGCTCTTCACTCGGCACCTCGATGTGTACGAGCTCAGCCACGGTCAACTCAGTTCCCATCACATTTGGCTCGGGCTCAGCTTGATTTATGGCAATGGCATTCACAACAGGTGGCCCTCAGTGGGTGTAATCTCCCGCTGAGACTGCGTACTTTCGGGGACAGCCACCGATGTCGCGCTAGACCCCACCTCGGTCGACTTCTTACCTGTTGTTTTCTGGCCAGCAGTCCTCTTCACCAAAGCACAAACTAGATCCCTCCTCATGACGTTGGTCAATCACAGATCTCGGCTCTTGCCAAATTTTGATTGTAAATCCTTATTCGGATACTTATGTCTGAAATCTTTGGCCTCCTTAACAGTCCGGTAGCCCAAAAATCCGAGTAGTGGATAGTATACTGCATTAAGACATCAAACAAACAAAATCACCAACAGTCATTTTACATGTATTAAAGTACTTGTAAAGCTACCGGATATTGAAGTTCCCTTACCGGGGTCAAATTTTAAGGTGGAGACTCCGGGAGATAAACCAGCAGCTTCAAGTTTCGGATCTACCATGAGTTTTCAATAATCCCGAATATCTTTGTCCAAGCCAGCAAGCGTAAGTAACTTCCCGCCGAACTCCGGACTCAATTTCGTCTCCTTCTGCTTGGTCTCTTTTTCTACAAAGGTTAAAAGTTCCGACCTGTTAGTACACAGAATAAGACCGAAATCAGAAAAATATACAAAACATAAAGAACAAAATAAACTCACTTGCTCCGATATGAATTTCCATTGGGATTGTCATCCCATCAATCCGAGGTTCATGGAAAAAACTCTCAGACTACAATTCTCCTCCAACGCATAACCACTCTTCCTGGAAGCCATGGAGAGTCTCCGGGATGTCGGTTATTATCTCACCGACCTGCAGACCATGTTGCGGTTTTGCTCCGACAAAGAAACAACACGAAGACTCTGCAACTCTTCTCTTCGGGCTCTTTTTAAAGGCAAAGATGCTCATCATCTCGTCACACGATGGCAGACCTTCACCTCTCACATGTAACAACACCATCAGCCCAATGATTTTCTTCCAACTGTTCAGTGTTATTTGACATAACGATAACCCCCAACTCTGGAGGTATTCCGTAATCAAACTCCGCAACGGAAACCGCAACCCCGGCCTCAAGCTCTCTGCAAAAATGCCAACACAACCCGGAGGAGGACTAGTTATTCTCTCCCCTAGATAGGGCGCAAAAATTTTTACCGAGGGCGGAATCTGAACTTGGTCTCGGAGCATCACCACGTCGGCGTCGGTCAAAATACTTGGCTCGCCCTCAAAATCGACGGTCGGATAAGGCCTTTTCCTCACTGGCCTCCTCCAGTGAGGCGCCTCGACTTCAGCCGCATTTTCTTCCACCACGCAGTTGTCGTCCTCATCATTCGGCTTGATATCTAAGTGTCTCACCAACATTG
>CACSLK010027842.1:3505270-3516286 GCA_902706635.1 Striga hermonthica
TAATGGCAGTAAATGGATAAGAAGGAATATGATGATGACTAAGCAGTAAGGGGAGACAAACCGACCGGGGTATTTCAGACATTTCGGGTAGACCGGCAGGGACATTTTGGGTACTTCACGTAAGTGTTTTCTCTTATATAAAGGGACTGAGGTAACCCTAAACCCTAACTCCTATTCATTTCATACATTCTCTCTTCTGCTGCTGCTCTCTCAGGGCAGCCCCCTTCTCTCTCTCTCCCACATTCTACACACTTCTACATACATTACAGCTCTAAACTACAGAGCTTCCATCTTCCTCTCTTCTGTTTACTGACTTGAGCGTCGGAGGCCCGACACCGGGACCTCTCCCGGCGTTGGGTTCTTGCAGGTATTCGCGGCGGTGTAGAAGCAATCTAGACAGATCGGAGTTCACCTCAACCGGTTCACTCCAGATCTAGGAGAAAACCCATCATTTGGAAATATCGGAGCTCACCTCAACCGGTTCACTCCAGATCTAGTAGAAGACCCATCATTTGGCGCCGTCTGTGGGGAGCTCTTGAAGGAACTAAGAGCTTTGCACCTAGTTCTGATCTGTCTGAGATGGTTGAGAAAGAAAGTGTGTAGAGGAATTTGAGTGAGGAGTTGTGGGGGATTTGGAGAGAAAAGAAGCCTCTGGTGGTTCTCCACCCTAACATTGGGATTTCTGTAAAGGGGTTGCCCCCGTTTGATTCTCACGCGCCGTCAGGAGCGCGTATGGTAGAGGAGCTACCTTCACTCTTAGAGAGGAAGAGCCAGTTATTTGCTGAAACACAGAGCAGTAGACCCTCACCAATGGAATATGGTGAAGGGCAAAAAACAAGAAAAAAAAAAGGAGAACATTAGCGAGACTCTAGACGACCTAGAGATGATCTGGAGTCACTTTGGAGGACCTAGAGACACTTTGGGGATCCTAGAGACACTCAATACAACCCCAAGACGACCTGGAGGCAACCAAGACGAGTTAGCATTAGTCTAAGAAACTTAAAACCATCCCAAGACGACTTGGGACCATCCCGGATGACCTAGAGGCACCCAAGACGAGTTAAGATCAGTCTAGATGACCTGAAACCATCCCAAGACGACTTGGGATTATTCTGGACGACTTTGAGACACCCAATGACGAGTTGGGATCATGTTGGACTACCTAGAGGGGCTCATGACGAGTTGGGACCCCTTTGGACGACTTGGAGACCTTCTGTTAGGTGGAAGAGCAACTTTCGTGACTTATAGTGAGACTAGGTAAAGGCATGGAGTGGAGATGACTTGTAGAGGAGACTACCAAGTTACTTTGACTAGACCCCCGCTACCTAGAGCACTGAGATATTACATCCTGATTAGAGAGGCCTAACTCTAAATCTAAAGGAGTCTAAGTCTAGAAGAGAGAATGACTTAAGTTTCTCGAGCAACTATGAAGACGGAACTTCGAATAGCTATGAAGCTGAACACGACTACGAAGTCGACTTTCTCAAAACCCACCACAACTAAGGCTTTTAAAAAGCTGGGTGGTCACTTGTTTTGAACAATCCTAGACTTGGGTTGGGCAAGTGTTGGAAGTAAAAACCCACCACGACTAAGGCTTTTGAAAAGCTGGGTGGTCACTTGTTTTGAACAATCCTAGACTTGGGTTGGGCAAGTGTTTGAAATAAAACCCACCATGACTAAGGCTTTTGAAAAGCTGGGTGGTCACTTGTTTTGAACAATCCTAGACTTAGGTTGGGCAAGTGTTGGAAGACAAAACCCACCACGACTAAGGCTTTTGAAAAGCTGGGTGGTCACTTGTTCTGAACAATCCTAGACTTGGGTTGGGCAAGTGTTGGAAGTAAAAACCCACCACGACTAAGGCTTTTGAAAAGCTGGGTGGTCACTTGTTTTGAACAATCCTAGACTTTGGTTGGGCAAGTGTTTGAAATAAAACCCACCACGACTAAGGCTTTTGAAAAGCTGGGTGGTCACTTGTTTTGAACAATCCTAGACTTGGGTTGGGCAAGTGTTTGAAATAAAACCCACCGCGACTAAGGCTTTTGAAAAGCTGGGTGGTCACTTGTTTTGAACAATCCTAGACTTGGGTTGGGCAAGTGTCTGAATAAAACCCACCACGACTAAGGCTTTTTAAAAGTTGGGTGGTCACTTGTTTTGAACAATCTTGACTTGGGTTGGGCAAGTGTTTGAACTCAAAACCCACCACGACTAAGGCTTTTGAAAAGCTGGGTGGTCACTTGTTTTGAACAATCCTAGACTTGGTTTGAGCAAGTGTTCGAAATCACAATTCACCATGTCTAAGGCTTTCGAAGAGCTGGGTGGTCTCAAACTTCGAAACAACTCGCAAGCTGGGTTGGGTCGTGAATTGAAAATTTTTCTAAGTTAAATCTGCTTTACTGTGCTTAGAGCTGCTCCATGATGCCAACTTTGAAACAACTCACAAGTTGGGTTGGAACAAGAAATGAATCGAAACTTTTTCTAAGTTAAAACTGCTATACGTTGCCTAGAGTTGCTCGTTGATTCCAACTTTGGAACAACTCACAAGCTGGGTAGGGTGAAGACATAGTATGAGGAGATAAAGCAAATGTGAAAAAATGAGATCGAGTGGAGGTGCTAGAGGTCATCTCTACCTCACAAGAAAAGAGCAAGAGCTCATCTCGACTTGATGATGGAGGTGCTAAAGGTCATCTCGACCTCACAAGAGGAAGAGCTAGAAGCTCATCTCGACCTACTAGACTCCATCTCGTCTAGACTTGACAGAGGAAGAGCTAGAAGCTCGTCTCAACCTACTAAACTTCATCTCGTCTAGACTTGACAAAGGAAGAGCTAGAAGCTCGTCTCGACCTACTAGACGTCATCCCGTCTAGATATGACAGAGGAAGAGCTAGAAGCTCGTCTCGACCTACTAGACGTCATCCCGTCTAGATATGACAGAGGAAGAGCTAGAAGCTCGTCTCGACCTACTATACGTCACCCCGTCTAGACTTGACAGAGGAAGAGCTAGAAGCTCGTCTCGACCTACTAAACTTCATCTCATCTAGACTTGACAAAGGAGGAACTAGAAGCTCATCTCGACCTGCTAGACTTCATCTCATCTAGACTTGACAGAGGAAGAGCTAGAAGCTCATCTCGACTTGTTAGGCTTCATCTCATCTAGACTTGAAAAGAGCGGAGCAAGTGCTCATCTAGACTTGAAAAGATAGGAGCTAGAAGCTCATCTCGACTTGCCAGACCTGGTAGAGGTCATCTCGACCTAACAAGAAGCAAGAGCCCATTTCGGCTTAACAAATGAAGGAAATAGATCTTGTCGTCCTGCTAGAGGTCATCTTGACTTGCTAGAGGTCATCTCATTTAGACCTCACAAACATGAGCTAGAGCTCATCTAATAAAAGAGAGACTAGAAGTCATCTCGACTTCACAAAACTCGAGCTAGAAGTCATCGTCATCTCATCTCGACTTAACAAGACAATTGAGAATCCACAAGTGTTTATCGTCACCTAGCAAGTCATCGTGACTCAACAAGAGGTCATCAAGACCTCAATCTAAATGAACATAGTCAGGATAATTCAATGGTCATTGCGACATCATGGTAAAAATAGTTGGTCTTCACGATTCAACAACTCTTTGTTGAATATCTAGCAGAAATAAGCTAAATACATCACTAGCAAGCATGGACAAAAATATGTGTAAATACATATGGGTCATCGCGACCTCGAGCAAAAAGAAGAGTAGTGTGGTCTTCATGACCTTACAAGAGCATACAAATTAATCAAACATGAGCAATCGTTTACATGGTCATCGAGACCTTACATAACTTCAAAAATAATTGAACTACAATCTATGAGAATTACAATGGCTCTCTAGCTACCTTAATAATCTCATGAAGTTTCTACAGCTACTTTGCCGTGGAGATGCCTACTAATCAGTAAACTGGGAGTTGCTAACCAACGCAACAGTCTCGAACCATATTGCGAGATACAAACTATTACATAGAAAGCTATATAAGATAACGAGCTGCGAGCCGCTACAAACGTTGAGCAGGCTATGGTAAAGGTTGAGGAGCGAGCCATCACCATTATTAGAGCTGCGAGCCATCACCATCATTAGAGCTGCGAGCAAATTGAAGAATATATCCATCAGATGCAGACTAAACAAGTATACAGCGAGCTAAGAACAAGAATTTATACAAAAAACTAAAGTAAATCGCGACTACTGTATCGTGATCAACACCTCGCGAATTGAGGAAATCAACCTCGAATTAAGCAAATAGGCGCCACTAACATGTCGGGGAGTTAAAGTCGAGTCTAACACAATACACGACAAAAGTCGAGAATGCAGGTCGCAACCACCAAATAGCGATTATAAAAAACGGAGCTGTAAATCACGACTTGGGAAAAATAACGAGCAGTAGCAAATCACGCCTTGCAGACCGGTAGCAGTACGCCACAAGTTGGGGACGAACTGTCCCCGAATATCAAATCTCGAATGGGGCAACATGAATGATGGGAAATCGTAATCTCGACTCAATTTAACATGTCGAGGGAGGAGCAGCGGTTCACATCTCGACTCGACTTACAAAATAAAAGATCGCAACTGAAAGACCGCGACCAGTACATCGCAAATTGAGGAAAAATTGCTACCAGAAAAGATGAATAACGATTCGGACTGGAACTCTTAGAAATTGGAAAAAGAGAATCGCCCACTAGGATGAACTTCGTGAATGAAATCGCGCTTGCGAGTCGAGAAGAAATCCATGAGTGAAATGGCAAGCGCGAGCTGGAAAAAATTCGTGACCGAAATTGCGAGTCGAGAAGAACAAAATTCATGATTCAGGACTAACACGTCCCTGAGAAAAAAAGAAGAACCTCAACTTGCTACCAGCATCGATTTACCATCTCGCAGAAGAAGAATCTCGGCTTGATATCTCGCAAAATAAAAATCTCGACTTGTTACCTTGCAAAATGGAGATCACGATTAGAATATCACGAGTAACACATCGGTGATAGGGAAAAAGAATCGCGACTCGCACGTCGCTAATTAAGAACCAATACGGATAAAATAACGAACACGACCTGTACGAGAACAAAGAAAAACTTACCCATCGGGAGGAAACTCGATGTATCAGTGAGGAGAAATTGTAACTAGCCGCCACTAGCATATCGCAAGTCGGGATGAACATCGATTGGCCGATGAAGGAAATCCGTGAAAATAGCGACTAACCCGTAAGTGCAAATCTCGACTAGCGAGTCGTGACCAGCACCTCATTCTAAATTGCGAGTCGTGACCAGCACCTCATTCTAACTTTAACTGAACTTTGCAACTACCGTACTGCCGGTTCTCACGTGATCACATATTGGGGGCTGCCTCCCCAAAACCCAGTCTGGACTGGGCGAGTATTTAACTTACTTAGGATGGCTTATTAAGGCTACTGCGCCTCCACCCCAAGCATAACTTTAACTCATATACATACCTTTGAACATGATCTAGCTATTATACTCAATGTACTACCCAGTCTGGGTTCCCACCTTTTCTTCTTGAAAACTTTTGAAAACTGTAAGTGCTGTACTGGTAGCTGTATCTGCAACTACATAAAAATATAAACAAATATACTAAGTACTATGCTCATAGTATTCTCAATAGTACTTTGGGATTCTTAACTTTAACTGATAACTTATCCGAATCTTAAAGATAATTTCAGCTATAGCTCAAATGAACATTAATTCATTGAACATCTTAAATTCTTAAACTTTTACTTAATACCAAACTTAAATCATATGAATCATGATTTTGAAACTTAGATGTTAGTATAAACTCATAGACCATGTAATAACTTAAAAGTGAAAATAAACTAAATTCCACATACATAAATTCATGATTCAAACCTCATCTTAAACTTTCTTAGAAATAAAAATGGTAACTTAAAACTCATCAAAACCATATTATAATATCAATATACTATTCTTGAAACAATTCATAGAATTGTCTTCTTAACACATTCAACTAAAACTCAATCAATACTCACATAAATCATGCCTTATAACTTAGATGTTGGCTTGCAAATCTTGTAAGTGAAATAACTCAAATTCACATACATAACTCAACATATTCAACTTACCAACATATAGTCATACTTGTGAACCGGAGTATGAAGAGGTCCAAGCGAAACCGAGGAAAAATAACCTGAGGAGGTCTAGCTAGACTTGAAGGTCTCGGTGACTAAGTAGGAGTGCTCTATGCAACTAAATATGGGAAAGTAGAGGTGCTCTACACGACTACGTTTGAGAAGCTCCCCACGACTAAGTATGGAGAAGTAGAGGTGCTCTACACGACTAAGTATGAGAAGCTCCCCACGACTAAGTATAGAGAAGTAGAGGTGCTTTACACGACTAAGTATGAGAAGTAAAGGTGCTCTCCTCTACCTGCTAGATGTCACTCACCTCTACTCATATAGCCTCTACCTGCTAGAGGTCACTCACATCTACCTTATAGAGGTCATCTCTCATCTACCTACTAGACTTGTTTGAGGTCGTCTCGTCTACACCTACTAGACTTGCTAGAGGTCGTCTCGACCTGCTAGACTTGCTAGAGGTCATCTCGTCTCAACCCGCTCGACTTACGAAAGGCCTCCATTACTAGACTTCCGCTGCTAGAGGTCTATGTGACTACAAGAGCATGATCTAATGGCAGTAAATGGATAAGAAGGAATATGATGATGACTAAGCAGTAAGGGGAGACAAACCGACCGGGGTATTTCAGACATTTCGGGTAGACCGGCAGGGACATTTTGGGTACTTCACGTAAGTGTTTTCTCTTATATAAAGGGACTGAGGTAACCCTAAACCCTAACTCCTATTCATTTCATACATTCTCTCTTCTGCTGCTGCTCTCTCAGGGCAGCCCTCTTCTCTCTCTCTCCCACATTCTACACACTTCTACATACATTACAGCTCTAAACTACAGAGCTTCCATCTTCCTCTCTTCTGTTTACTGACTTGCGCGTCGGAGGCCCGACACCGGGACCTCTCCCGGCGTTGGGTTCTTGCAGGTATTCGCGGCGGTGTAGAAGCAATCTAGACAGATCGGAGCTCACCTCAACCGGTTCACTCCAGATCTAGGAGAAGACCCATCATTTGGACATATCGGAGCTCACCTCAACCGGTTCACTCCAGATCTAGGAGAAGACCCATCAGTAATTAATCGGTCAAAATAAAATTTGAAATTGCATGTCCCAGATTTTCTTATATTTGTATAAAAAAAAAAGAATGAAATTGTCAACAATTGCGGCTTCAGTTGTCCGTGATTCTTATAAAAAACTTCGTTTGATGTTGTTACAAAACGAATAGGAAATAAATATAATAAGGTTGTATTAAAAAATCAATAAAATCTGTAAAAACATAAATCGGTTAAATACTATTACATGGTAGTTTAATTAAATATTGTTTTTGAGATAAACATTCAAAATTGTTTTCGATTTTTATTCACATTTTAATTAAATATTGTGAATGATTCGAAATTGTTTACAATTTTCATTTCCATAGGAACCAGATGTCGTTGGTTGAGATGGAATGACGCCGTGCAATAAGAACTTCTTAATTGCTTATGCAAATGTGAAGGACGAGACCGAGTATAGCTATGACTGGGTCCTACATCGGTTGAGACTGATGTTAGAGTCTGATAAACAACCTTCAGTCATTGTGAGTGATAAGGAGTCGGGGTTGACTACTGCTATTCAGAGGAATTCCCAACGACGCCCTACTTACTCTACACGTGGCACATCAGCAAGGACGTGGAAGACAAGTTCTATCGGCTGACGTACAAAAATAAGATCTTCGCGCAGAAGTTCACGCACGGCAAGTGGAAGAAGGTTGTCGAGGCGAACACGTGGGAGAAATACAAAACTGCCATAAACGATATGGCTGTTACATACGCACAGTATCCTCGTGTGCTGGATTATGTGGATAAGACATGGCTAGCGCACAAGGAGAAGTTTGTCAAAGTGTGGACGGACTTTGTCTTACATTTTGGCAACACAACGTCGTGTAGGGTGGAGAGTTCCCATGCTATATTGAAGCGGTGACTTGAAACGTCCACCGGTTCGCTCGACACGGTTTGGGAGAAGATTGACAAGGAGATTGAGTCTCAACTGACTAAAGTCAGGTATATTTTTTAAGTTTTACAATCAGACTGTGTTTGTTATTAATGCATTAATTATAAAAAAAATATGTAGTATTTATTTCTTTTTTTTAAAAAAATATATATCTAAAATATATATAGATGTATATTTATTTAATATATATTAAATATATAATATATATCTTTCACATATATTTATTTAATATTTATTTTTTTGTTTCTTTTTCGTTTTTTTTTTTTTTCTTTTTAAATATTAAGAAATAAAAATATATATTATTATATATTAATAATGAAAACATTTTAAGAAATAAATATATAAATATTATGTATATATTAATTATTAGAATATATTAATAATCTAAGTTATGTATTACCAGGGAGACGCTGGAGTCTTCGAGACTCAAGATGAGTACGGGCTACAGGGGATTCCCTTTCGAGCAGTTGAAACTGCGAGTCTCGCATTATTGTATGGATATATTGAATGATGAGTTTCATAAGATGCGAGACTTCGGCAAAGATGTTTGTGATCTGTGCGATTGTGCGCTAAAATACACTCATGGACTTCCTTGTGCATGTGACTAAGGGAGGCACACACTGAAGGTAGAGAGATTACGCCCAACGACATCCACAGGTTTTGGAGCACACTAGTGGTGACGGAGCCAGGTATACTTGCGAAATTAATAAATTTATACAACATCATGTAAATAATATAATTTTATTAAATATTGTTTAAATATTTTTTTACTCCACGTATTGCTTCATTATAGAATTTTTTATAGAGCATATTGTATAATTTTTTATATTTTCGGTACGGACAGGTAGGCAGAGTGCATGGGCGAGTGGATGGACTGATCATGATTATTTTCGGCGGCTTGCCGAGGAGGTTGAAGCGGCCGATCCTGCGACTGTACAGTACCTGAACCATGTCATCGCCTCTCAACTTCATCCTGATGAACAGGGATACAAAGAACCTGAAGTTAAGGAAAATCCGAGAGGTCGGCCCAAGAAGAAAAATTCAACAAAACGCGATCCATCGAGTTGGGAGAACACTGTTGGAGGCCGTACGGCGGGGAGTAAAAGCACTTCTTCGTGTGCTCCATCGCAATCGGGGTACACGGAAATAGGTCGTAAGCCGGGGCGTAAGAGCACTTCTTCGTGTGCTCCGTCGAAGTGGGAGTATAGGGAAAGTGGTCATCTGGGGGCTCGTACAAACACTTCTTACTCATCGTCTCAAGATACGACAGGTAATTTTATTTGATTTTTTTACTTGAACGATGCCTAATTGATGTTTGTAAATTTAATTACTTAAATAAATTGTGATGTGAAATTATTTTGATATTATAGATACTTTCGCGACAGATTTCTTTCAATATCGATATTGTGGTAGGATTCCCTACGTAGTTCACAGCTACGTACAGAGTTATCTGGATGTGAAGGCGGACGGAAACTGCGGATTCCGGGTGGTTGCGAGTTACATTTATAGGGATCAGGAGATGTGGCAACTGGTAATAACTAATGTTGCAAGTGAGTTGCAGCCAACACACATTTGTACGCTCCTTTTTATTGGAATGGGGTCGACGTCGCAATCGATCGTATAAGATGGGACGGGGGTCCTTGTGGCGACGAGCATTGGATGGATGCTTATGGCGACCTCGTTGCTATTGCTACACTGTTTAATGCAGTTGTTGTGTTGTTAGGATATGGTCCCAACAATAACAATATATGGCTAGTATGACGGTATTCCCGCTCCGCGCATCATTCATGGTTACACGACCTGACTGTGAGGTCGTTATAGGTCATCTTGGTTCCTACAAGCACTTCATTCGTGTGAATATGTGTTCCGATTTTCCATTGCCGCCTATGTGCATGTTTTGGGAGAGATTCCGAGATGTTTCGGTTGCACATTGGCCGGATCATTACCAGAGCAGGTTCCAGTTGTGGCATGATATTCGTACTGCAGCTGGAGTATAGATTGCGAGTATATATTTTTATGCGGTATATTTCGGCTTATGTTTGCATTTTTTTTATGCTTTTACGAGTGATAGATTGTGATTTCTCGCTGTGTTGACCATTTCACGTGATATAATGAGATTTTTTTGTTTGGACAAAAATAAAATTAACTAACCAAAAAAAATAAATAAATAAATAAAACAATTCTACTAATAATTTTTTACAAAATCCAAAATAAAAAAAAAAAAATTTATTACATCACTACTTCGCTTTGTCGAAATAAGACTTCAATTGAGCCATTTTTTCTGCAAAAACTACCGCCCTTTTAAGAGAAACTGTCGCGAACTCCTGATGCATATCTGATGACATGGACTCCCACTGTGCGACCCACTACACAAAGCACAAGAAAATAAAATATATACACACATTTAAATTATAAGACATAAAAAAAGAGTAATGAACGAATACTAAATAAAATTTAGTAAACGATTTACAAAATCGACGTTGGCGCGCGCAGGGACAGCCTCGACGTCCGCCTGACTATCGGGCAAGAGCCTAGGATGAAAATACTGCTCATACCATCGCTGGTAGTCATCATCGGCCGCCCCCAGATCATCTGCCGTGGTTGGAGTAAAATCAGACAATCGTACAGAATGCAGTCGTGGGAACTGGCCCCAGTGATCTACTGTAGTAGTAGCTCCTTGCTCGACCCTGTACATCCTAGAATTCCAACCACGAAATGCAGTGTTCGGGCGATCCATGCTGTGAGGGCGGCACCCCAACTGGCGAAAGAAACGCATAGGCATGTACGACTACACAATATCCCGGTACCTAAGGCATCCAGAATAAAGGGTCCTAGGCTCCAACACATGCGGCTCGGGGCCGTATGGCAACCAGTTTACCTGTTCACATTTGCATAAAATATTTATTCGTACA
>CACSLK010027842.1:3527328-3537888 GCA_902706635.1 Striga hermonthica
AGCTGGGATGCCTCAATCAGCTGAGCTCGCTCAACGGTCTCAGCATAAGTCAAATAGCCATGGCTGGCTACGAGCACTCGAAGGTCTCTGGTCAGGCCGTTGCGGAAATGGGAGGCCTTCTTTTCATCGGTGTCCACAAGATGGCGTGCAAAGGTGCTCTTACGAGCAAACTCTCGCTCGTACTCCTCAACCGAGCGGTCTCTCTGAAGCAAGTCATAGAACTCTCGCTCCATCCTCTCGCGAAAGTGGCGAGGGTAGTACTTGGTCTCCAAAATCCCCTTAAGCTGATCCCAAGTCAGCTGGTCTCGCTCGTCAGCTGTCCTGAGACGCCAGTAATCGTCCCACCAGTCTCCGGCCGCACCCTCTATCTGAAACTCGGCACAAGAGACTATGTGCTGGTCGGATATGCCCATCATCCGAAAAATACGATCCATCTTGCGGATCCAGTCTCCTACGGCCAACGGGCCCTCTTCTTCAGTGAAGACCGGAGGGGCGTAAGTCCGGAACTGGGCTGCGACTACTGACTGATCCCGCTCTGTGGGTGGAGCTCTACGGGGCGGCATTCTGAATAGCCAAATAACAAATTGATTAGTATAGCCAATTAATAAATAGCTACACTACTTGACGAATTTAAGTAATTTACCAAAAACACCTAGCTTAGCTAGAGTTCCGGTTTCTGCTTAACACTACTGATTCTAGTTCAAATTCTGATATAGTCTAGAGTTGGACTTAGATAAACTTTCTAGAATTCTGTCTAGAGTTCTCTTTCTAGTCGAAGGATAGATGGCCCCTAAGGTCTCTTACTATGTTCTCATGCACTTGCAGAAATTTAAAACTTAGGTGACTTACCTCGGAGTCGGCGCGGCGTGAGCGTGGCGTGGTCATGCTTTTCTAAACTTTTTAAGTATACAGAACCACAAAGTAGCTCTGATACCAACTGTAACACCCCGCCTAATTATTTCTAGAATTTATAAAAATCAGAGTAAAATTTTCGATTTTTATTTTCGAAAAACTCTTAAACTTTATTTTCGAAAATACTCATACTAACTTGCGGGATGCTACTAACTTATACTCTTTCTCATGCAGACGTAAATAAATACATGCAACCTAATCAAATCCGTTATATAAGGGTACCACGGAGATATAGGTATTATACATGCATAAGTCTGATAATCTCATAATACATACTAAGTCTGGAAAGAGCGGAAGCTGAAACATAATAAGTCTACGCATAGTAATAATAGTACATGTTCAATAAACAACATGCAGATGCGATACAAAAAGACAGCTAATGACCACGACTGCCATTGAAATCTCACGCGCCATGCGCCGCTCCGTCACCTGAAAAACGTAGTGGGGGCGTGAGCAAAACCGCTATGCTCCGCAAAGACCAGTACTTAATTATATAGCATCGTTAATAACAATATCATGACTTTAAGTATATAAGAGCTGAACTGAACTGAAACTGTAACTAGGGCATCTGGTGGTCATAAAGACCCTGGGGCTTAAAAGCCAATCATGTGCACACTCCGGGGGATCATTAAGGCCAATTAAGGCCTCCCTCAGAATCACGGGGGAACATTAAGGCCCGCCACGGCCTCCCTCATGATGAACTATCTATTTCTCATACATACCTCGGACATGGTACGGAAATTAAAGATGATATAGAACCAGTACGTGACCCCCACCTGATAAACTGCTACTGTTAGGCAAGTGCTGACTGACTGGTAGCTGTCGGAGGCTCGACTCTCCTTAAGCTACATAAATATTTGAACAAAATGTACTAAGTACTAAGCTCAAATAAAACTTGATTCTTATTATTAATAGATCTTACTCGGTTCTCTCGCTCGATTAAAATATCATTTAATCTGAATTTAGATGTTTTGAGCTGATCTGAAAAGATTTGCTGACTTTGAGGCATTCTAGGGTTCTCTGAAATATTTCTAAGTCTGGTCTGCTTGTCTGATTTTTTGATCTAACTTATCTGACTGATCTGATCTTATTTATCTGACTGGGTGCAACTCGACTTAATCGTAGTCTGGGTGCATACGCACGGACACGACATCAGTCGACGCACAACTTTCTATCCGGATCTAGAGTTCATCCGGACTGACCGAAAAAGGCCAGACTAGGGTTCTCTACTCAACTGGCTATTTATCTCGGTTCAAGTCAACTCATACTTTAAGTTCAACTCGATTCCCAGTAATTTCAGCTAAATCTCAACCGGATAATTTCTAGGGTTTTCACCAAAGCAGCTAAAGTCTCGAATTTATAGGCATGCCAAACAACCTCTAAAAATTATTAAATTTTAACCATGACATATTTAGCATTTATAGGATTTTTCGTGAAAGTTTCATCGAATTCCGAGGTCTTTTCATATTTATCAAAAACCGGGCATTTTAGCTACATATTCAAAAATCCAGTTAACATACTAAACGAGCACCAAAATTTACGAAATTAAAACCTAGGCCTCAAGTCAGCTATACGAATTTTATCATATTTTTTTCGACATTTTTAACGCGTTTATCGAAAATATCAATTTACTCGCTTTAAGCTCGTGTATACCGATCCAACTCAAATCCACATCTCAATTAATTTTTAGCTCGTTTTTATCATCAATTTATCCCATATCGTTCAATTCTTTAGATATTATACCTCACGAGATCGGAAAAGAGCGGATCGGACTAGAAAATGGAAGAAAAACGGAGCAAGAAGCCGGTCGGGCCGGACCGGTCCAACTAGGAGCTGTTTGGACCGGATTTTGGGAGCTGAGGGATGCTATTGACCCGGTCAAACCCACGGATCCAGACTGAGGGTTGAAGCAGCTGGGTCGGGCTGTGCTGGGCTCGTGGTCGGGTCGCGGACTGAGGTCAAGCTCGCGACGAAGGAGCTGGGATGGGCTGAAGACGACGCGTCTGTGTTCGCCGGCAAGAGGCTGGGCTACGACGGCGGCCAGTGGCTCAGATCCGGCGGCGTAATGATGGACTTGAGCTGGGGTGGAGTGGAGCTGGGATGAGCTGCTGGTGGCTCGTCGGGACGCGCGGGTCGGAGTTCGGGTCGCGGGCTGCTGTGAGGTCGCCGGAAATCTGGGGATGAGGACGAGCAGTGGTCGCGCTCGTAGGAAACTGGGCCTCGCCGGGGAAGCTGTTGCGGGCTGAGGTGGAGGAGCTGCGGGCTGGACGGCTTGCTGCGGCTTTTGGTCGGAAAATGCGGGTGGCCGGAAAATGGGTCACGGTGGTCGGATATTCGTCAAGCCATGGTGGTGTTCTAAGCTTGTTCTTGATTGAGAAGAAAAAAACTAGATCTTGAAGTGTGGTGTTTCTTTGCTTTGGATCTTGAATTAGGGATGGTGTAGTGAGGGAGATGATGAATAGTGAAAAGTGGCTGGGGTTTTGTATGTTGTTGGTGGTTAGGAGACATCTATATATAGTAGTAGGGAGGTTAGGGTTTTTGTTGGGTGTTGGGCTAAAAAATCGGGCTTAATTAATTGGGCTCGATTTTTACATCTTGGGCTCGGATAAATAGTCGCTACTAGGCTCGATTTTAAAATACTACATGGGCTTAGTAATAAATAAATTATGCAATTAATATTAATAATACTTCGCATAATTAAAATAATACTAATACCGATAAATAAGTCGAGCTATTAATATAATATTATCCGGGATGTTACACATAAGCTTCAACAACATGGAATATCAATAAAATTCATAATATAAATCGGAATTCTTCTCAAACCTTAAATATCATCAATATCTCTTGCTCCTCCCTAGTGTTGAGGGAAAGTCCCAAGATATTTGGATATATGAGTTCTTCCATGAAGCACAAGTTCTCATATGTGGGTTATGATATATTTCCTCTCATTAATAAAATTAAACATTATGCCTTTAATGAATGCACAAGTTCTCATATGTGGGTTATGATATATTTCCTCTCATTATTAAATTCAACATTATGCCTTTAATGAATGCACCTCGAAATGCTCTCATATTTGAAGAACGTATTATGCCTTTAATTAATGCACCATACAATATAAATTTATAAAAATTAATTAAAATAATTTTTTAATTTATATAAATTTGATATAACAAATAAAAATATTATTTGTTCATCATGAAACAGTATATTGAATGAGTTCCAGCATTCCCGAACGTGATGCGTTTCAATAATTCGGACTACTCTCAACCGCAAAAAAAGTTTGTTGGCCCTATTAATGGAATCGAGTGTATCCCAGACTGGCGGAATTATATTTTCTATGTGTTTTGAAATTTAACTCTGTATGTTTTTCTCTGCACATTGTGAAGGAGGTGATAAAAAAAATGTTATCAATGAATACCTTTTTATACACAATCTCTCTGCACGTTTATTTAACGAAAAAAAATATGGAAAGATTTTGGTAAGATATTAACCAAAAAAATTTGACGATAAATATGGATTGATTTTGATAAGATATTCAAGCGCGTGATCCTTGAAAAATAATTCAACAATTTTGCTACGTGAACATAATTTAGTTCCGGATGGATTGATTTTTGGTAAGATATTAAAGCGCGTGACAGTTGAAAGAAAACTCCACAATATTGCTACGTGATCATATTTTATTTCCATTAATAAAGACAGCCGGGAACAGAAATTAGGATAATCAAATTTTAATTTCATTAAAACCAAAAAAAAAAAAAATCCACATTTTTAAAAATTCTACAATTAGAATGTCAAATATTTGACCAATTTATTTTAGGTTTCCAAAAATGAATTTGATTCAACCTTTTTCAATATACTAGTACAGAGCCCGTGCGATGCACGGGGGTAATTATCTCTGTCCCTTTTAAAAAGCAAATATCAGTTACAATTCAAGGTACTTACTAACAGAAACATCATGTCATTAATATATTGTTGGGAAAAACTAATCTATATATTATTGAAGACTTCCTTATATACAACGTTCATGGTTTGATTATTTGGCACGTCATCATCGCCACAAATTAAGATTTTCAAACCATTTCTGTTAGTGACACGGGAGACAGCAACATACAACTGGCCATGACTAAACACTGGTTTCTTAAGAAATAAGCCAACATGAGATAATGATTGTCCCTGACTTTTATTTATAGTCATGACGTAAGAGACCATAATGGGAAACTGACGACGCTGGAACTTGAAAGGAATTCTAATATCAGAAGGAGTTATAGTCATTCTTGGAATCAACACTTTATCACCTACGTGATCACCAGTGAGTATCTTACACTCGAGAACATGAGTGGAGAGCTTCGTCACTACCAATCGTGTCCCATAACACAGACCTATAGAATGGACCATATTGCGCAACAGCATGACCGGAGTTCCAATCTTCAAGTACAACTCATGATTCGGTATTCCAGAACACTTGATACTATTAAAAAACTCAGGCGTATGGAGATCAGGCAAAAAGTCATTATTAGAATCTGATTTGCACGTACTATCAGAGCTCAAATACATACGACCATCCGACAAATTCAAAGATGTCATGTACTCATTGATAGAATCGACAACATCCAAAGTCGGCGCTAATATAGCCCTGTCCTTCAAATAACTTGGATCGTCGGTGGCCTCCTTAAACATTAGATACGTACTTTCAATGATTTGAGCAACGGGATCATCAGATGGCTCTAGCAAAATGTCATCGGGTATGACAATCATTGCACAACCATCGTTCGACCCCCCTATAGTGCCATCTCCAATGCTAGCTATCCAATCCGCAAACCGAGCAAGCTCATCACGTTCATTCGAATCTTGAAGTCTGGGGAGACGCATGTTTTTTTGTAAGCCTTAAGACAATACAACTTCTCCATATGTCAGATGCATTTATGGTAGCATTAACTATGTATTCATATACAATCAAATAGACAGACAATTGTTAGTAAAAAGCTAATGGACAAATATCATTTTTATTGATATAATAATGAAATACATTCGAATTTAACTTCTCCACTCTCTTGCACGGCACATTTGCATTATGATGACAAAAGATGACCCATCATTTTCATAATGATGCTCCAAAGCAACCAGCTGATCAACATATCGCCCCTAAACAGTGCATTCCTTGATATTCCCCATAGAAAATGTTGACAAAGTATGTATTAAATCGGAAATCAGAAATAAGAAATTGTTTTTATAAACATGAAATCGGATTCTTAAATATTTTGAATTAATTCAGAAATCGAAAAAATTAAATCAGAAATTGAATTTTATTTTATAAACTTAAATCAGATTGTTAATTTTTATAATTAATTCATAAGTCGCAATAAAACAGATATAGGAATTTTTATAATTAAAGCGACAATCGGTAATTTTTATTAAATCGAAAATCGGGAATTTACTTTTAACAATAATTTCAGATTTATTTTTTAAATCAATCGGAAAATGAAAATATTTACAAAAACCAATGGGCACAATATCTTTTAGCACGATTTTAACTAAAATAAACATATAAAAAGTTTGAATAAATAAGATAAATATAAATGGTACAAATGCTTACTCCAAGTCCATAATAGAGAATACTATCATTTGTGTCGGAACTCCCTTGACAACTTTGATTTGAATAGGTTGTATTGAAACAACCAAACCAATAATATTTATACCATCATAGAAATACGAATTTTATTCAAAATGTAACATTGTAGAACATAAAGAAAAGAATACATATATATTTAAAAAATATATTACCGAATTTATATATTTATATACATTATAAAATAAAAGTACGAAATAGAACATAAAGAAGAGAATGTTAACTTACCAAACAACATGGCTTCTTCAATATTACGAACATCCATCAAGGTTAGGAAGTTTGTAAACTCAAAACGACGCATAGGAAAATCCCCCTTCCATTTGACAATCTTGGTCATGCCATGGATGATGATCCTCCATTTTCCTATAGTCGATTTATAGAGGCCAATATTGCTTTCAACTTGATAGTTTGTCAAGACATACTTTCCACCTTCTTCAGTATCATCAATGAATTTTTTAATATTCACAGGCCGAATTATTCCAGTAATACGTAATTCCTAAAACAATACATGTTGGAGTATTTAAGTATTGAATCATATAATAAATAAATAGAATAAAATAAGTTAAATTTTAATTTTAAATACATTATGAATGTGTTAACATATTACCTCATAATCATGAAAGATAATCTCTAGTACATTTCGGTAATTGTAAACGTCTTCAACCCGTTGGAACATCCAAATTATGCGTAGCTTGATTGGTGGCTTATTGGATCTGTGGATAGCCTTGATGTCTCCAAAATGCAAAGGCATGATGTCAAGATGTTAAAAAGCTTCGTAAAAAAGGTTTTATTGATTTGTGTATGATGTAGAATATTATGTTCAAGATGGTTAAATTTATATAGTAGTGATTATTAAGTTTACGATTGTTGTAGATTTGTAAGATATTTGGGGATTATTGATTTGTACTAATTTTATTACGGGATAATACCCGATTTATGTTATTAGGAATATCCCAGCATTTCAAATCAGATAGAAATAAGGCAAAAAAATCGGTACAAATCTGCTTTCATATAATAATGATTAGAAGACAATTTAGATGGAAAAAATATGGCAAAAAATCGGTAAGATTTTGGTAACCAATGCATGCGATTTCGTAGCAAATCTGAACAAATTTTAGATTGTTTAGGTACAAAAAAAGGAATTAGTTAAACAAATGGGGTAATTTAGGCAAGGCAATGTCATTTTTGTTAACAAAAAAAAATCGAACAGCAATTGTGGTATACATATACATTTTTAATTACGTAAATTCAATTTTTAAGGGTATACATACAAATTTTTTTTAATTACATAATTAAATCTTACAGAATCCTCCTTTTTTAATTAAGAGATTCCAAACTAATTTTGCAACAAAATCCGCTGAAATTTGTTAAAAAAATTGAGGAGATACAATTTGATTAAGAAAATCCGTATTGATTCAGAAAATCAGCACAAAATCCGAATTGATTAACATTGCAAACTAATTTTTGCAGATTCCTTTTTTTGGGATAGAGATTGCAAACTAATTTTGCACAAAATCCAAAATTTCGTATGGGATTTTGCATGGATTACGTTCATTAATTAATCATGTTGGACCTTTATATGGATTACTTAATATGGTAAGTATTACTTCGCTTAGTAAGTCAAAGCATTATTTTTTATAATCAACCTTACTATTTTTATAATTTTCCAACAACCTCTTTATATGATTATAGATATAGATATTTAGTAACTCATAATCTCGTATTTTTTTATTTTTTTTTTTGTCTGATGGTTGCTGATGAGATAATCAGATTCACATGTTTTCGTAAATTTAGTAACTCTAATATCTCACTTTTTTTTATCGATGGTTGCAGATGAGATAATATCATATCCCACATGCTTCCGTAAAATTTTGTAATTCCATAATCTCGCACTTTTTTTTTTTATAATTTTTACCGTAAGTCAACGTTCTAACTTCGTTTTGCCAACCGATTCTCACCTTAAATAGCAAATAGTAGATATTTAATGCAGACTCATATGCTGCTTGTAGGTCACTCTTGGTCACTAACGGATTGAAAATTTTCCACCGTGCATGATCCTCTTTCTTCAGCCTCCGACAACGAACAGTAGTCGGGATCCCTCTATGACGCTCAAGTCAGAACTCGCTCATTTGTGAATGTACAGAATATAAAGAATAAAGCATAGATTGTGTGTTGTTTGATCAAAGAGTACATGTCGTCCTTACATAGGCTTAATACCTTGGGACCAAAGAGAGTTCTTGTTATGAAAGAGATCCACCCAAATTTTAGTTCCCTAACTTACCATGTCTCTATGTTTGCAAGAGTCATTGAGTGAGTAGTTATTGACATTCATCATATTTTCATGCATTATGAGTATATATTGTGATATTGTGATATTTAGTCGTGTTATCGTCGGATTGTGCACCATTTTGTTTTAGTTATTAATCTATGATCGAGGTACATTTGTCGTTGATTTTGCAGAAAATATACCCGAAAAAGCGTTGAAAAATGAAATCGAGACGAAAAACGACAAAAACGAAGTGCAATTGAGAACACACGACTCGTGTGGGTAAATGACACGAGTCGTGTGGCTGGAAATAGAAAGAAGAGAATTTTGCTAAGGCCTTTTCACACGGGTTGTGTGATGCGCAGATAAAGACAGCGGGAACTAGGATTCTTGTGCGATTTCTTCCCTTTTTTGACTCATAATTGCCTTACACTATAAAAGGAACTGGGAGAACTCGGTGGGACCTTTGACACTTTTTGGTAGCTAAACCTTATTTTTGTTTATCATTTTTTTGTGCTTATATTAAGTGTGCGAATATAGGGCCCATATTTTGCCTTGAGACCGAGAGGAGATAGTTGATTGCTAGAATGAAGAAATTCATAACGTAAGAGACTAAACAGACCGACAGGTTGATAGAATCTTGCGAAGGAAATAGAATCATAGGAACTAGGGGAATTAATTTTTCATCTTGAGACCAAAAGGGGATAAATAACATTTAATCAACAATTTAGCTTGCTCGAGAGAGAGGTTAATTTATTTTAGTGATTATTCTCTCGATTGTTAGGATTAAATAATGTTTGAATGAAAAAGAAATCATTGCTAAAATAATCCCTAGGAAAACTTAGTCTAGAATCTATTTTCTCCATCTTGATCTATTTAGAATAAGCCATCATTAGCTGTTAGCTCCAGTTTATTGTTTTTTTCATTAGCTTAGAATTAAAACACCATTCAAATTTGAGTTAGTCTAAATAATATTTAATCGTCTATATTTTGGTATTTAATTATTTTACAACAAATATGTGGAATACGACATTGCACGTCGCTTACTATAACTACGTCGTGCACTTGCGAGTAGTAAAAATATTTTACGAACATTTTTTACTTTTTATTTGGATTCTTTCCCCCTTTTACTGTTTTAGCCTTTGGATCCTTAAGTCGTGAATCACCAACCACCTGTCCTATCTGTCATTGCTTTCTCGAGGACGCACCTGACCTTATTCTGAGGTTTGAACCAACCTTGACTTTCGTTCAAACATGTCCCCAGACCACCCAACATTGACATATACGAGGTCGGTTACTTTATCGAGCTCTTGGAAGCCGATACCTCCAGGTCAGGTCTACCTACGAGCTCGGCACCTTAAGCACTCATCCGAGCTACTTAGTCGAGCATCTTATCTCTGAATCCCCGAGAGTTCTTCCAGCTCGGCCTTAATTGAGTTGGTTTTTTAGACCGATGTGTCTAGCTATCTCTGAGTGCTACATCACTACCAATATCATCTCTCGATACATTGCTTTTTTTATTCTCATTGTTCAGTACATCAAAAAATATCAGTGTATTTCACATGAAACCAATAAATTCTGAAAAAAAATTATTTCCCAACACCACAAAAATTATAAGTTTCCGTTTTATTAGCTAGTAGAGATAGAGAAATCAAGAACTCAAATACAACTTTGATTGAACATTGAATCTGAACTTGAATGAATGAGTGAATAATAATAATAATAATAATAATAATAATAATAATAATAA
>CACSLK010027842.1:3550296-3564239 GCA_902706635.1 Striga hermonthica
CCTTCTGTTCGTGATTCAATCCAGCTTGTGTGTTGTGCACGACCATACAGAAGATCAGATAGATCGCCAAAAGTTTTAAGCCATAAGTTTTCTACGTCAATCCTTTAGATCTGCTGTGCATAGGTTTAGCTCTATGATCCTGAACCAGGTTGCAAGTGCCAGGAAGCATGAAGACGTATCTCATACTAACTAATATGCAGCAGAAGGAAGGGGAGACCTTGCGGCAGTATGTAGCGAGATACGCTAAGGATTGCGTAGAGGTTCCCTCTGCCTCAAAAGAGATCAAAGTTGGAGGTCTCACGCGGGCGTGGAGACCTGGCAAATGCAGATATTCATTGACAAAGAGGCCGACAAGGTCCTTTAACGAGCTACTCGAGAGGTGTAGCAAATATCTCAATATGGAGAAGGCGGAAGCAGACTTCATTCATAAAGATAAGGCGAATGTAAAGCTGGCAGAAGAGAAAGCCCGCCAAAGTGACGACGAGCTCCTCACAAAAAGGCTAGGATAGAGGATTGGTTAAAAGGCCCAGGTACGAATATTATAATCCGTTGAAAGCTCCACAACATGAGATTTTTGAAATTATGGAACAACGAGAAGAGACTAAGTTGCTAGCACCGCCTAAACCCCTATACTAGACAAACTCGGATTAGACTACACAAGGACGACGCGTCCGATCTCAGGGGCCTGTATGTTGATGCCCGGTGATATGGTCTAAGATTCCTGATTCTTGGTGTAGTGCACCGTTCGAATATTAAATTTTTCTAATTTTATTTTAACTAATGGTATTTTATTTTATTTGTTTCGATGTCTTAATTTGTAGTATTATATATTATTGTTTTGTGAATAATATATTTTTGGGTTCCCGATTGTTTTATTTTATTGTTCCAGACGTCGTCGAAATGAACCGAGCCTATTAAAACATTTGTCGAGCCCTTGGAGAAGCCCGGCTCGAATGCTCGCGGCCCGCACACCGGCAACCGGGCCGCCTTCCTTTTTCCTTGTGTGGAAAGTTTTCCCTTGCCCTAGGTTTATAAATATGCATTCCCCTCTCATTCTCTCTATTTTATTTTCACGCACACTTTTCTCCCCTCAGCTGTCATTCTCTCTTCCAATCCCAAAACCCAATTGCCCCTTCCTGCTCTCGGCGGCTTCTACCCGCGGCCCTTGACGCTAGAGCCCACGTCCCCACGCTTGAGGCCATCGCGACCAGCAAGCCGACGTTCCCTATCCCATGTACATGCTTGTCTCGACCAGAAAGTGCCCTCCACGACCTCAGGCCGCCGGAGTTTGAGAGCAAGGTTACCACGAGCCGAGCTCCACCCCCGAGCGCACGGGGTCTAACCCTTGCCCCGTTTTTACGTCTCCTCTTTGGAGTACAATATTGGGTGGCTTACTCTGGATTTTTTTTATATTTATACATATATATGAGTTGTCCTGATGTTTATGTGTAATGTGAAGAATATATATTTAAATAAATGTTTCGAATTATTGTTGTCTCTTTGGATTATTATTGTAACTGAAGGACTTGGGTGAAATTCGTGGAAAACCCTAGCGTTATAAAAACTTTGGAATGTCCTTGGTCTGATGGTGAAGACCTTGGGTCGTTTGGAAATGCATTTTGTGAGTTGTGGATTTTTTAAGTCAAGCATGTTGCTGTTATTTGAAAAATGATGAAAAACAAATTTTGAGGAAAATGTGGTGAAATTGTTATATGTGTATTCTCTGGGATTTAGGTTCATGTGGTAAAAATATCAGGTCAAAATTTGATGTTTAACTAGGTCAAATGGCATATTTGATTTTTGGACTGTTTCTTACTAAAATCATATAAAATCTTGTACTTGCTAAAATGGTCTAAAATTTTGAGGTTTTAGTTTTCTCTGGTGATTGTTTTTGTGTCAAATTTTCATGACACAATTCGAACCCTAGTTATGTGAACTCGTAACTTTAGATTTTGAGCATAATTTTGCGAAAATTATTTATCTGGGTTAGGGTGATGTTTAGAGGTCAATATTTTGTGTATTTGTGTGTTTTTGTGTCCTTTGTTATGTGTAAAACTTTTAAAATGAAAACCCCAGCCAAACTCTCGAAACCTCGGTAAGTAATATGTGCACCATGTATGTCGGACCATTTTCCAGCAGCCTCAGCCCAACGCCCCTTGCCCAGTCCTAGGCCATGCCCCAGCGCCCCATTCGTGCCCAGGCCCGTGCCAGCACGCTCCGGCAGCCCCCGACCGCATCAACCGAGCCCTGTTTTGACTTTTCCCGACCTGTTTGACTTTCCTTTGACCCGTCACCTCGTTTTTCATGCCGAGTCTATTTTAAATGGTTTTTAATTGGTTTTTAAAGTCTAATAGTTAGATCCAAAGGTTCTAAACTCCACTAAAGTTCCACAAATCACTTAGTCGATAATGTTCGACTAAGTGAAAATGGTTGTGAATGATTCTATGTGTCGGGATAGTATGTTGATAGGACTATCTTGATATATGTAAGTGTTTGATGAGCTGAGCCCTCGACCTACGTACCTTCTTTTGTGTGCAATATTCTATTCGGATATCCAGGTGGGTTTATTTAAATATCTATCACGTAAGTGATTTATATTTGTTTGGATGGTGTGATCAATGTATGCATGTGAACCATGTAATCTTTGATGTGAACTGTTTCTGTTGTCGAACGATTATTCACGTTGATGTAATACGGGCTTAATGAGAGGCATTCTCCCTAAGGCCTAATGACAGGTCGTGTCGTTGTAAGACCCATGGCAAGGCCTTCGACATGTACTCCTACTGTTTGGGTGTCGTTGTGAGTCCCATGGCGAGACTTTCGACAACTAATAAGACCATCAGTAGCTAACGATAGATGTGCACATGAGTAGTTTGATGTTTAGGATATGGGATATATGATTGTTTCATGTTCATGTTGCGACCATACATATCTGTCATTTTATATATGATTTGTGCATAGCGAAAGCAAAATGGTATGTGCTCACTCTCATATCCCCACCCCATTCCAGGTTGAGCAGGTTGCAGGCATGACAGTGAGGGGACGAGTGGCTGGTCTACATTTATGTTATTTTCTTTCGTTTTAGGTACATGTTGAATTGGTTTTCAAACTATGTCGTTTTGAAAATGTTGAACTCGTGGATTGAATTTTGAACCCTATGAGTTCGTTTGATTTTCCAATGTTATGAACATGTTGAACTGGTTATCTATGCTGATATGTTTATGTTGTATATCATGTTGAATCGTATTTGAGATAATAAAATCAATATGAAAAACTGAGTATTGAATCCCCGTGAGTTTAGATATGACTTGAACTATGTTGTGAAATGATTGTAAATGCCCATGTTTATGTTGAAATCGAAAAATGAATTTCAAAAATTAAATCTTATTTTTTGAATGTTCGGAAATTCTTTAAAATTAAAGTAGGACGTTACAGTGTGGTATCAGAGCAGGTCTACGTTTCTGTAGACTGCTTTATGTGAATTATGTCATTACGTGACCCTGTTTATGACCACTCGTCTTCTTCATGCCGCACCAGCTCAAGCTATGTATTCATAAGTGATAATGATACTGCATATGACATTACTTGTGATACGTCTGTGAGGTGCATATAGATAAATGCTTACAATGTGCTTATTGTTCGAACTATAGAATTTTGGGGTTTTAGAGATTACTCTCTGTATGTATGGACTTGAAATCTAGTGGTATGGAGTTAAGTTATGACTTTAGAAGCTCCTTGTTGTGAGTTTTCGGTACGATGTTATCAAGTTGAGTGTCTATAGCAGTTTTATCGCCATAAGACTTGTGTTCAGTTCCTTCGAGTGAGGACCATTCGCAAGCCATCTTGAAAGAGAAGGATTAAATGAAGGGGGACAAACGACCAAAAAAGTTCCAGGTGTGTGGGTTATTCGGAAGTCTGTAACCATTGTTGATAGGACCATCAGATGGGTGTTAGGACGCAGTCATCGAGAACCAGGAGTTAAGTCTAAGTGTTGTATTCACGTTATTGTTCGATTAAATAATAGTGCGAAAAATCTAGTGCGTAATACTGTCGCGACTCGAGGATGGCTAAGCCTCGAGAAAAGAGATTGGTTATCAATTCTCGTGAATAAAATCGAGCGGAGGTCATGAAGACTGATGCTTGAGTGATATGCTGCGACATCGTTCATGGGACGTGTGGACAGATCCGACACTGCGTGAATATCCTATGCAATGACTGCGAGGTGACACTTCAATCTTGAAGGAGACGACAAAAATTATCTTCCGTGTATCATGTCGAGTGGGACGCCCGCGTGATGAAAATAAAAGGTTTGAATGTGTGTTGATATATATGTTGTTACTGCACTATTTGGCTAAGCTTTTATGCGTGTATAGGTTGTTATTATGTGTATCTATTTGAGGGTAAATCTCAGTCTTGATAGCCTTTAAGTTGCCATAGAAATATTATGAGAAATGCATGTGTGATGAGGTTTAAGTCTTTTTTAGCTTCAATTTTGTGGAGTTAAATGTCAATCCTTTTGTGACTATTAGCATGCTGAAACCATATATTTCATAAGTTATATTTCAATTTTAGGGTCTTGTGACTTGTGGTTTGGCCATGGCTTGAGATTGTTAAGTTTGAATATTTTGAATCCTTGAATCTGGTGCAATTTTGAATCGAGATTTGCCCTAGATGCTTATGTAAAATTAATTTGAAATTTTAAAATTTATATCTGGTATGTGTTGTGATTGAGTCTGTCAAATTTCAGGCCGTTTTGTTAAGAACAACATGATGTAGATCGATCTGAACAGAAACATACTGATGTGAATTGCCAGTTTTAGCTACGGTTTTGCACGAAAGCTCGATCACACTCATTTAGCATCAGATGTTCTTTACTAGAAAATCCCTCCGGTATAAAAGTTTTTGCTGGTCTAAAGACGTTCAACCGACGAAGAAGTTCAAGAGCAGGCCGATTCTAATCGATTGAGAGTCTTTACGTACCAACGAGTAAAACAAGTTGAAAAAATTATTTGGTACATGTAAAAATAAAGATTTAACAAAGTTAACATAAAATAAAAAATTTACTGTCAAATGAAATTATGAGAAATTATTGAACAAAATTGATAGAAAATAAAATGTTATTGTACTAAATTACAACCCTAAAAAATTATTGAATAAAAGTAAGAAACAACCAAATTACGACCCTGAAGAATCCCTCCTATATATAATTCCAGCGCATAATTCCAGAATGCGCTGAGCCTACGTGGCTGCTTCTGGTGCTTCGAAATCTTACTTGGCAAAGAATCATGCTTCGTAATTAGGTTTGAACAAATAATATTGATATATTAATAATTAATAATTTAGGTTCCGACATTCTACAAATATTATTTAGCTAACTTAGGTATTTTAATATCACTTGTACTAATATAACCTTTTAATTCTTTGTAATTTTACATAGTGAGACACTAAATGACTAATATATCTCTGATTTTTTATTTGTTTCCTTCAATTAGCTATTGAATTGTAAATCTACTTTAAAAGTTGATAACTTTTGTATTTCTTATCGGTTTTACATATATAATATATCGTAATAATCATCTTTTAATGATCTTCGATTTGACATCCATATTGTATATATAAAATAAATAAATTATATTTATAAAAAATAATAATATTTATTAAATTCATTAAAAAAATAAAATTATTTCTTAATTGATATATTTATGTTTAATGTAGTTATTGTTGTAAGTTAAAAATAAATTATTATAATATAACACATGTAGGTCACACAAATAAAAAGTGTCATACTAAATATATAATAATATATATTTATAAAAGGTATTTAAAATTTTAACTATTTTTTTCATTAATTTTAGATTTTTTTAAAAAAAATTAGCAAACACCCGTGTAATATACGGGCGTTGTACTAGTTAATGAATGAAGATAAGAAACTTTAGAATTAGTTTATAAATTGCATTTTCCGGAACTTTCGTGCTAATTTGAAACCTTCGGAAAAAATATTTAAGAATGTCAAACATGTAGTTTCACATTACATTTAAAAAAACATTAAGAGTTGAAGCCTTTTGATGTAGGAGAAATTGTTATGTCAATGCCATAATTTACTGCATGTGGCGTAGCATAAAAGGTACAATTTCACATTTCAATAATTCTAACAAAGATTTGGAGAATAATATTGTCAGATTCAAAAGTTAACACAAATTCAATAGAGTCATCGAATGATTCTTTTATAGAACTATTTATAACTTTATATAGTGACATATGTTCAATGTACATTTATTACATGACACGTGTCAATACATAAATTATGAATAACAATAAATGACTCTATAAATTCAGTCATTCGATTGCTTCATAGCAAAATCGTAAAAGTTAAATAGTATTGATGGCTAGTATTAAAGGGCCGACTGTAGAAAGTCAAGGATCGAAATTAATATTAAATGGTCGAGTGATATTAGAAATAACAATTTTTGGTATAAAAAATGAATATTTTTGACATATTGTGAACGTACCGGTCAAAAGGATCCCACGTTCAGATTGTGTGCACACAAGCTATGAGCAAGCTGAAATTTACCTGGAGGCGATAATATGGTCAAAACTAACTGTAAAAATTAAGTGAAAAATATAATAAAAAAGAAAATAGAAAAAAATGAATGCCCACAGAACCGGAAAATTCGAGCCTACCCATGCGAACACTGCCCACATGAGGTTTTTTACCATTGATTTCACACACACCATGTGGGTGTGTGTGTGTTTATGTGTAAATCAATGGTAAAAAACCCTATGTGGACAGTGCCCACATGGGTAGGATTGAATTTACCCACAGAACCACCGATCTAATTGCCCTGTGAAATTGTTCCTTTTCTTTTTATTATTATATATATTTTTAGTGCGCGCAGGTGTGCCCATTTAAAAAAAAATGTAGAATATTGACCCAAAAAAAAAATGTAGTATAGTTAATTATTAGAGAAATTTTGGGAATTATTTATTTATTTAAAAAAAAAAAGTGGACAAAAATAAAAAAAATATAGAAAAAAATCAAACGGCCGGATTTTGAGAATCCGCGTTTTCAAGAAACACGGAATTTGAGAATCCATTTCCATTAATTTTGAAAGAAAAACAGATTTTCATAATTCGTTTCTTTAATGACGTGATTAACCCTAATTGATTTAAATAAAAACGTATTTTGAAAATACGTGTTTCGTAAAACGGACTGTGAAAATCCGTTTTAGTACTGAAAACGGATTTCCAGAATCCTTTTGTATTTATTTATTCATTTTTTTATATATATTTTTTTTAAACGGATTTTCAGAATCCATTTTTCAATGTTTTTCAATTAAATTAATTAAAAAACAGATTCTGAAAATCCGTGTTCCGGAAAAAAATTGTAGAAGGACCCCAGATTCAAGACTCAAACCCTATACATGTGGGCGGGTCCGTTTCTCCGGGCAGACTCGAACCCTATACATATATATTATAATTTACCATAGTATATACAATCATATTACAAACAATATAATATATACTATATAATATATATTATTATATAGTATATATTATATAGTATATGGTATATGTTATAGTATATAATATAATACTCTTGGATGGTCACGAACATGTTTACTAGCGATCGCGTTTATTTTGGCGGCAATTTATTCTTATCTTTCAATATGAAGGTTTTTTTATAAATTTTTATTTAACATTTTGAACACGAAATAATATCACTTTAATATCATTCGTCAAATAATAATCTAACATGCATACATACACACGAAACACTATATACAAAAAGTCAACCACAAATACCGATAAAAAAAAAGTGAACCACAAAATATGTATACAAAACCATCAAACATAAATATCTCAAAATTTAGTACACAAAACCATCAAGAATAAATATCTCAAAATCCAGTACAAAAAATAAAAGAAAAAAAAATGTCCACAAAACTAACTAACTAGGAGTATATGGATTTTTAGGCTTGCGTACTCGGGACCCTTTCCGAGGAGGCCGTGGTACTGAAGAAAACGAAGCTGCGATCGGTCCAGGCGTGACTGCTTCTTCATCTAATTAATTAATTTTTAAAAAATAAGTAATTCGACCAGACAAATAAATAAAAACAAACAAACAAATATGTATATATATATATATATATGTAGTTAAGTAAAAAAATTCTCACCTTCTTCGTCTTCTTCATTCCTGGAGAATGCAGCGGCGGGTTCACGACGTCTTCTCCCTCCACTAGTGTGGGGCGCCGTTCTATGCCTCGCCCGCTGGGACTGTGTCTGCTGGGGTGGGACGTACCCCTCTTGAGATAGAATGTGTTCCGATGACGCCCATTGTGTGACTGACTGCCCCCCAACAGTCAGAGAAACGTATAGAAGTTCCTGGGCTTGCTAGAACCCTTGTTGCGATCCGGACGCACCAAATCTATCTTGAATGTTTGACAGCGTGTAATACGCCCCCTCCGTACCCGAATGCTGAAAATAAAATTCAAATAACTATTATGAACAGCTTAAAAAAATAATAATAATAAAAATCACAAATTACCAGACACTTACCTGACACTTCTCCAGGTCGGCATAGGGCTGATACCCGCCGCCCTGGGAGATCGACGCGTAGTTGTTAGGGTCAGTGAGTAGTCTCACAGTCCTACTGTAATACCACTCAATATACCCATTTGTCGGCTGCAGGAAATGACCCACCGATACATCTAGGAGGACATTATGATGTCTCTCGTCCGTCCACATCCTCCCAAGATTAGAATGAAAGGCCCGCCAATCGGTATATGTCCTCCCAGTCATGCCCTGGCCTCTGTGGTGGACCTCGCAGTCAGCCAAACACGTAATGATCGGCGTCTGTGGGATGGGCTGGTGACACCCAAACTGGCGGAGCACCCTATCAGGCTGGTGGGTTCTCAGATGTTCCAGCAAAAGATCCACCCCTTGTACATCTAGAGACGTCGGTCTCGTGTACACTGGTCCGGGAGCAGACCAGGCTGTATGTACATCGGATAGGGTACCCAATCGAACTGTAAAAAAAAACATTTATATAATTATTAATGAATTTAATAAAAAAATCGAATAAAAAATAATAATTATTATTATTATGACCTAAAAAACTTACATCAGTCTCTCTCAGGGAACTCAACTGATCTTAGATGGGAGTCGTGCCCATCACCACGTGCCTCATATCCTTCGATCTCACCCACCTTAAAAATCACAGAAAAAAACTATTTGTAATTACAAATTTTGATAATTGAAATAACTTAAGTGTTAAATATAAATAAAGGTTATTATTACCTTGCACCCAAAGGAAGACCCGACTGAGAGCCGAAATGTGTTCTCTTCATGATTGGGCGAATGCGAGGGATGCGTTCCCATGCCCAAACCTGCACATATGAACATACATATTTTTTAGCACATATTATTGTAATTTATAATAAATAAAATTAATTTGCAATTAACAAGTAAAATAAATTTGCCTAAATCAACTGCACGCAACCCTTGATATATTTTTCCTTTTTATCGCAGGCTTCGCAAAGCGCTCCATATAACCCGGCCAGAAGCGCTCCTCCCCAACTGTACCCCGGAATGGCATCGATGTCACTCAACAGGGACAACCAGTGAAGGTTCACTCCGTTGGTCCGATGGTCGGGGAAGAAGAAGGACCCAATACACCAGAGTATCGGGGCTCTCGCCCTCTGCTCGTACACTGATGTATCGAGTTCATCCCTCAGAGGTTCCTTGCACGCTCCTTCCAAACTCAAGAAATACCTAAACTAGACTGATATTTCCCATTCCTTCGGGTCGTAGTCCGGGGCATCGAGATTCTTGAAATATGTTCATATATATATATTAAAAAAGTATACATAAACACAATAATAAAAAAAAAGCAACAAATAAAGTTTTAGGTAAAAATATACCTGTACATGTGGGGTGTACCCTAGTGCGTACTCGCAACAGTCTCTACACTCTCGGGAGTCCAGTGTATGGTGTGTCCCCAGCACGCATCCCCGTCAACGGGGAGGCCAAACAGTATCTGAACGTCCCAGAGAGTAATTGTGGCCTCCCCGAAGTAGAAGAAGAATGTGTTCGTCTCCGGACGCCACCTCTCCAATAGGCATGTAAGGAGGGCATTGTTTGACTGGATCCGACCCATCCGAAACAAAGGCCCGGAGCCGGTCTTGTCGATCGCCTCCCAGGTCCGGGCATGCTGGTTGTTGCCATCCAAGACAAGCCAGAACTGTGTGTCCGCACGACGTGGCTTAACCACGCCGTGGCGAAACCCCTGTTCGTCCTGATATACCGCCTTGGACCGGTGGTCGTTCTGAAGATATAGTAGTGAGGGGTCAATCGGGCCGGGGTGTGGGCTGTAGGGTCTACTGTTTGAGGATGACTATGCCATTTTCTGCAAACATTCATCACAAATTCTCAAAATTTACCCAACTACAAGTACTACTTCAAACAATTCATTAAAAATTCACAAACCATCACATATTCACATTAAAATTCATTAATGCTAAGAACATCACTACTTAAGCTCAAATATTAATTTATGTCATTCCAATCATCACTCTCTTCCCCATACAAAACAATTAAAGTGACAAATCTCATGAAAAATAGAGCAATTTAAACAAAAGAGAACCGCATTTTCCAAATAATCGCTTTGAAATAATAATTCGAATTCAACGTCTATTTCCAACATAATTTCGAATTCAAAGCCCTAATCAATTTTATGTAAGATTATGGAGAAGTATTTAAGCCATTATACCTCCAATATGTACAACAATCCCTCTGAGGCATTTTATCAAACACCTACAAATCATAGTTTTTTAAACAAACTACAAAACCCTAATCAATCTCCAAATAACCATCAATGTATCACACAAACCAATCAAACAACCATCAACATATCTCAATCACTAGAAATTCACAGATGTGTTAAGAAAAAGGACCAGCTAGCCGTGCTTTCTTCGTCCACAATCGCATATGCGACTGGCAATAGACGCTTATTCGCGGACTGTGCTATGGCAACAAGCAGCTTCCCCTTGTATGAACCTGCTCAGTTGGACATATGTTTTTTTTTATCAGACACTATTGTAAGTTAGAAATTAAAAAATAAATTTACAATTAACAAGTAGCTTTGCCTTGTACGAACCTCGCAGGTGCGTGTCGTCGATGCTAATAATCGGCGGGCAAAGATGGAAGGTTCAAATGTGGGGCCTGAATGCTCAGAAGACAAATTTGAATTCTCTGTCTCGAGAATGACGAGCCTTTTTCCTATCCTGCCATTCTCATTCAACAAATGTGTCGGGATTCGCCCTTTGAAGGGCGGCAAAAAACCTGCAAATTATAAAAAGGTAACCATAAATAAATAAATAAATATAGTTACAAAAAATACGTAAATACATTTATAATTAATAAATGCTTACTGGGGGAGTTGTACGAAGTTCGATTCCCACGTGCCATACATACGATCGATGGATTTTTTTCTCCCATGCCACGCCTTCTTGTAGCTCACATCGACGCTCCAGGAACTTTTTACGTCGGCCTGACTATTTCCACACTGTAGGTCACATTTTTGTGGTCATTTCTCTCGACCACCTGCATGCAAGTGTGCCTGTCGGTCCATTCGGTTACCTCCCACATGTCGTGCACCCATGGATTAAGACTCACCCGAGCCTTCCACATACATGATACAACTTCAGCTGATCTGCACACAACTTTAAACGACTTCTTGTTGGAATCTTTTGTCCGGACCGCCCTAAGATTCTCAACATTACAGGCCATAACACCAGTCTGGGCTTCTTCTTTGGTACGAAAAACTGTACCCTAACGGATAGTCTCAACATGCCCATCCCAGAGTGGCAAGGCATACTCGTCCCTGTCTACACACGACGGGTCCCACTCACCCATCTCGCGATATACGTGGAGGCCTTCCTTTGGAAAGGGGTGTTTTTCAATGAATTCTTGTTCGCTCTCCTCATTAATTGATATGTCCGATTCAGTTTCTGAGGTCTCATCAGTTAAATCGTCTTCACCGGGACTGAAATCTTCATCTCCAACAATTTCTTCCTCAATGTCCGGTCCTCTCATGGTAAAGCTCGTCGCTTCACCAAAATTACTCGTCCCTTCATCGAAATTACTCGTCCCCTCACCAAAAGTACCGGCATGCGTAGTCCACGTACCCTCATCAGCAAACACTCCCCCATAACCATATGAGGGCGTAGGATCCTCAACCTGTGTAACTGTTCATGTGTGATTTTACACCATATTCATATAGTATCTAAAGCTTATTTGTCGCATTTGTGGTGTATAAATTGCACATTTGTGCTTTAATTCTATAATTGTTGGAAAGGTATTACACGTGCTCGTTTTGTAGATATTTCCACATATTTGTAGAGCTTTGGCTATTGGAGGAGCATGGTGAGTGCCTAAAACCCCCGGGATAATGATAGATCGATGCACGGATGAAAAGAATGGAAGAAACGAGAGAAATGAGCCAAAAATTGAGGACTTGGTACCTGACACGGGTTGTGACACGGACTGTCAGGCCGTGTCAGGGCCCGTGTCACCTCAACAGACAGCAATAAGAGATCTATACCTGACACGACCCATGACACGGGCGTGTCAGGTCGTGTCGCGACGCGGGCAGTTTTTAATCGCTTACCTTTTTCGCTTAGGAGAGGACTTTTGGACACATAAAAGGACCTATTTACCTGATTTTGAGCCCTAGAACGTGATTACGCAAGGAAGAGGGTCAGAGAACACGCAAGAGAAGCAATTGGGAAGAAGAGAATATCAACCACAAGATTTCTAGTTTTTCTTTCTCTCTTTTGAACTTATTTTCTCATGATGATTTCTAATATGTCTATGTATTTGAATTCAAACATGAGTAGAAAATTTCTTTGATTCTACGACATGGTAGTAGATTAATAGTTTGGGATTTTTTGAATGATTTATCATAGTTGATTGTTTTCTTTTGAACCCTATTCAAATATTTTGTTCTTATTTCATGAATTGCAATTGGCCACTGCTTTTACATGTTTGATGATATTGTTCATAATTCGAGAGATGAGTTCAATATTAGATCTTTAATATTTGACACAATTTATTTGCTTGAATCGAGAGATTAGTAGATAGTTGTGAGGATTTTGGGTCTTTTAATCTATTTGGAGTTGAATTGCATGTGTTGAGTGGAGACGCTAATATATGTGATTTAATCTACAGTTTATTCGATCTCGAAAGGGACGATAGACTAATTTTGTGATCATCTTATAGGGTAGATAAGAAAATAGTTAATTGTGATATATCTGAAGGAACCCAACTGTTAATTGAACCCATAGTCTTAGAATCTACCATTCCCATATATATTCGTCTTAAGTGTTTTTCTAGTTGTTTTCTTGTTATCGATTTATTATCTTTTGATTTATTTGCTTAGTTTAGTTAATCAATCCAATTACGGTCGTCTAAATGAAGTTGACACTATCATAATCTAGTACTTGATTAATTGATTGTTTGGTCTCTTGGGATACGACCTTGCTTGCCACATACTACGAGCGAAGCCGTACACTTGCGGTCGAGCTTTAAAAATATAGGCGAACAAGTTTTTGGCGCCGTTGCCGGGGAACAATTTAATTAGTTATTTCAATATTAGGATAGGTAGTGAAAATTTTAATTTAGATATTTTTTTTATTTGTGACATAATCTTTCTTATTCTTGATTTTAGGACGTGCATGTTAATTCGCTCTAAACGTGCACCACTACAACCCTTGATTGATGAAGTTGAAGCATTCGCTAGACGCACTAGTGCAACTACTAGAAAAAGAAGGGGTAAGTCAAAGTGCATAATGGCAGAGCAAGAACAACAGAGGCAAGCAATTCGTGACCACTTTCGGCCTGAATTTAACAGAAATTTTGGCGGGATTGCGCATATACCCGTCAAT
>CACSLK010027842.1:3574801-3585185 GCA_902706635.1 Striga hermonthica
ACACCAGTCTGGGCTTCTTCTTTGGTACGAAAAACTGTACCCTAACGGATAGTCTCGACATGCCCATCCCAGAGTGGCAAGGCATACTCGTCCCTGTCTACACACGATGGGTCCCACTAATCCATCTCGCGATATACGTGGAGGCCTTCCTTTGGAAAGGGGTGTTCTTCAATGAATTCTTGTTCGCTCTCCTCATTAATTGATATGTCCGATTCAATTTCTGAGGTCTAATCAGTTAAATCGTCTTCACCGGGACTGAAATCTTCATCTCCAACAGTTTCTTCCTCAATGTCCGGTCCTCTCATGGTAAAGCTCGTCGCTTCGCCAAAATTACTAGTCCCTTCACCGAAATTACTCGTCCCTTCACCAAAAGTACCGGCATGCGTAGTCCACGTACCCTCATCAGCAAACACTCCCCCATAACCATATGAGGGAGTAGGATCCTCAACCTGTGTAACTGTTCATGTGTGATTTTACACCATATTCATATAGTATCTAGAGCTTATTTGTCGCATTTGTGGTGTATAAATTGCACATTTGTGATTTAATTCTATAATTGTTGGAAAGGTATTACACGTGCTCATTTTAAAGATATTTCCACATATTTGTAGAGCTTTGGCTATTGGAGGAGCATGGTGAGTGCCTAAAACCCCCGGGATAATGATAGATCAATGCACGGATGAAAAGAATGGAAGAAACGAGAGAAACGAGCCAAAAATTGAGGACTTGGTACCTGACACGGGTTGTGACACGGGCTGTCAGGACGTGTCAGGGCCCGTGTCACCTCAACAGACAGCAATAAGAGATCTATACCTGACACGACCCGTGACACGGGCGTGTCAGGTCGTGTCGCGACGCGGGCAGTTTTTAATCGCTTACCTTTTTCGCTTAGGAGAGGACTTTTGGACACATAAAAGGACCTATTTACCTGATTTTGAGCCCTAGAACGTGATTACGCAAGGAAGAGGGTCAGAGAACACGCAAGAGAAGCAATTGGGAAGAAGAGAATATCAACCACAAGATTTCTAGTTTTTCTTTCTCTCTTTTGAACTTATTTTCTCATGATGATTTCTAATATGTCTATGTATTTGAATTCAAACATGAGTAGCTAAATTTCTTTGATTCTGCGACATGGTAGTAGATTAATAGTTTGGGATTTTTTGGATGATTTATCATAGTTGATTATTTTCTTTATCAAATATTTTGTTCTTATTTCATGAATTGCAATTGGCCACTGCTTTTACATGTTTGATGATATTGTTCATAATTCGAGAGATGAGTTCCATATTAGATCTTTAATATTTGACACAATTTATTTGCTTGAATCGAGAGATTAGTAGATAGTTGTGAGGATTTTGGGTCTTTTAATCTATTTGGAGTTGAATTGCATGTGTTGAGTGGAGACACTAATATATGTGATTTAATCTACAGTTTATTCGATCTCGAGAGGGACGATAGGCTAATTTTGTGATCATCTTATAGGGTAGATAAGAAAATAGTTAATTGTGATATATCTGAAGGAACCCAACTGTTAATTGAACCCATAGTCTTAGAATCTACCATTCCCATATATATTCGTCTTAAGTGTTTTTCTAGTTGTTTTCTTGTTATCGATTTATTATCTTTTGATTTATTTGCTTAGTTTAGTTAATCAATCCAATTACGGTCGTCTAAATAAAGTTGACACTATCATAATCTAGTACTTGATTAATTGATTGTTTGGTCTCTTGGGATACGACCTTGCTTGCCACATACTACGAGCGAAGCCATACACTTGCGGTCGAGCTTTAAAAATATAGGCGAACAAGTTTTTGGCGCCGTTGCCGGGGAACAATTTAATTAGTTATTAAAATATTAGGATAGGTAGTGAAAATTTTAATTTAGATTTTTTTTTTTTATTTGTGACATAATCTTTCTTATTCTTGATTTCAGGACGTGCATGTTAACTCGCTCTAAAAGTGCACCACTACAACCCCTGATTGACGAAGTTGAAGCATTCGCTAGACGCACTAGTGCAACAACTAGAAAAAGAAGGGGCAAGTCAAAGTGCATAATGGCAGAGCAAGAACAACAGAGGCAAGCAATTCGTGACCACTTTCGGCCTGAATTTAACAGAAATTTTGGCGGGATTGCGCATATACCCGTCAATGCGAATAATTTCGAGTTGAAGCCTTCTTATATCTCGATGGTGCAAAACAACCAATTTGGTGGACACCCGACTGAGGATCCGAATCAACACTTGACCCAGTTTCTGCAAATTTGCGATTTGGTCAAGTATAATGGTGTCTCCGAGGATGCTATACGGCTGCGTCTATTTCCCTTCTCTTTAAGGGATAAAGCTCGGAGTTGGTTGTCGATGATTTCTGATGGGAGCATTAAGACTTGGGAGGATTTGAACCATAAGTTCTTGCTTAAATATTTTCCTCCAAGCAAGTCGATGCAACTGAAAGGCGAGATTACTCAATTCAAGCAGCAAGAATCGGAGCCGTTATACGAGGCGTGGGATCTATTTAGAGATTTGTTGCGAAGGTGCCCTCGACATGGTTTTCCAAATGATCAACAACTTTGTTTCTTCTATAACGGGTTGTTGGGGCAAACGAGAGCCTTTGTAGATGCGGCCGCTGGAGGAGCTTTATTGGCTAAGACACCGGAGGAAGCCTCCAATTTATTGGAAGAGATGGCGGTGAATAGTTATCAGTGGCCTTCCGAGAGGTCGAGCATTAGACGAGTGGCGGAGGTGACGTCTTCTGATCCAATTAAGGAGTTGGCGGCTCAAATGTCGTCATTGACGACGAAATTGAATGCTTTGACAAAAGGAGCTGATGAGATGAGTGGAGGACAAGACAGTGTGTTGCCACCGGATCCCTTAGCAGAGGCTAATTACATCAACAATCGAAATTTCAGCAATTATCGCTCCAATTCGATGTCGGGTTTCTATCACCCGAATAATAGGAATCATGAAAATTTTTCCTATGGAAACACGAAGAATGTGCTCCAACCACCACCGGGATTCAAGGTGGTGAATGGCGAAATAGTCGAAGAGAAGAAGTCAGACATGGAGACTATTTTGGCTACTTTCATTAATGAGACGAGAAATCGTTTCAACAAGGATGAGGAGAAATTGGACAAGATCGAGAATCATGTGACTCAACTGGCTACGACAATGGGAGCTCAAATGAAGAATTTGGAGACGCAAATTGGCCAACTGGCCAAAGTCGTAGGGAGTCAACACCAAAGGGGTCAATTCCCTAGCAATACGGAGTTGAATCCTAAGGAGCAATGTCAAGTCATCCGTCTAAGGAGTGGAACGGAGTATGAAGGCCCAAAGGTGCCGGAAGAGAAGGAGAGTGAACCGAAGGGGAAAGAGGGCTTGGAACAAAGCGAAAAGGAAGAGGATGTTCGTGATGAATTGGAGAAGGAACCGATTGTCATGTCCAAAAAAGAGGCTGAGAAGCTTAAATCTACTTCTAACTCTAATTCTCATAAACATCCTGTTAATTTACCTTTTCCCCAAAGATTTCAAAAGAAGAATTTGGATGCTCAATTTGCTAAATTTTTAAATATATTCAAGAAAATTCATATAAATATTCCTTTTGCAGAAGCCTTGGAACAAATGCCAAATTATGCGAAATTCTTGAAGGATGTGATGTCCAAGAAGAGGCGAGTTGAGGATCATGAGATGGTGAACTTAACCGAGAAGTGTAGTGCGATCCTCCAACGCAAGATACCTCAGAAGCTTAAGGACCCCGGAAGCTTTACTGTGCCTTGCACAATCGAGAACATTTTCTTTAGCAAAGCTTTATGTGATCTTGGTGCAAGTATTAATCTTATGCCTCTGTCGATTTTCAGGAAGTTAGGATTGGGAGAAGTGAAGCCATCTACGGTAACCTTGCAATTACCGGATCGTTCGATAACATATCCCAAAGGGATTGTTGAGGATGTGCTTGTCAAGATTGATAAATTTATATTCCCAGTGGATTTCGTTGTGTTGGACATGGAGGAAGATAACAAGGTGCCATTGATTTTAGGAAGACCGTTTCTAGCAACGGGAGATGCCTTGATTGACGTCAAAAAGAGAGAACTTACTTTGCGTGTTAATGATGAGCATGTGTTTTTTTCTATATATAAGGCTATGAAATTTCATGATAATAATGCACATTGTAACTTTCTTGATACTATAGGTTCATGCGTCTTGCCACATCTTGATCATACATTGTCTAGAGATTCTTTGGAATATGGATTGATCAAGTCTTGTTCTCTTATTGATTCGATACTTGAATTGAATGATTCTAACTTATACGAATATGTGTTTTCTTTGGATTCTATGCAGGAGGAAAGCATGTTGAAAGAGATTTTGAGTTTGGGGATCGAAAATGAGAAGAAAAGATGCAAAAGTAGGCTCTGCAGGGGTGACATGGGCTGTGACACGACCAAACAGCCCATGTCACGTGGTCGTGTTACAAACCTGGGAGTTGAAGAAGTAGCACAGACCCGACACGACCTGCGACACGGGCCGTGTCACGTGGTCGTGTCACACCTTCAGACACGGGCAATTGAGGACCAGGGACGTGACACGGGTCGTGACACGGTCACCTCGACCGTGTCGGATGTCGTGTCAGGTGTTTCCACCCTTATTTCGCCCGATTCCAGTCCCTCAAAGCCCGACGTACCGACTATGGAGCTTAAACCTTTGCCGGAGCACCTCACATATGCATATTTGGGTGATAATTGCACGTATCCGGTAATTGTATCCTCGTGTTTAACTTCTGAACAACTAGATAAATTGTTAAGGGTCTTGCGTACTTATAAGTCAACTATAGGTTGGTCTATGTCTGATCTTAAAGGTATTAGTCCATCACTTTGCATGCATAAAATAAGATTAGAGGAAGATTATAGACCATCTGTGCAAAACCAACGACGTTTGAACCCTGTTATGCAAGAAGTTGTTAGGAAAGAAGTGCTTAAATGGTTATATGTCGGGATTATTTTTGCGATTTTTGATAGTGAGTGGGTGAGCCCGGTGCAAGTGGTGCCGAAAAAGGGAGGAATGACAGTAGTGAAAGATGAGAAAGAGGAATTGATTGCGACTAGGATTGTAACGGGTTGGCAAATTTTTATAGATTATAGGAAATTGAATGCCGCAACTCGTAAAGATCACTTTCCCCTCCCCTTTATTGATCAGATGTTGGATCGTTTGGCAGGTATGGACTATTATTGTTTTCTTGATGGTTATTCGGGGTACAATCAAATTATGATAGCCCCGGAAGACCAAGAGAAAACCACTTTTACATGTCCTAACGGTACTTTTACTTTTCGTAGAATGCCATTTGGTTTGTGTAATGCTCCTGCTACTTTCCAACGATGCATGATGGCAATTTTTCATGGGCTTATTGAAAATATTATGGAGGTTTTTATGGATGATTTCTCTGTTTTTGGTGATTCTTTTGATTCTTGTCTGCATAATCTTACTCTAGTCTTGCAGAGATTGAAGAGACTAATTTGGTTCTTAACTGGGAAAAGTGCCATTTTATGGTACGAGATGGTATTGTTCTTGGCCACAAAGTCTCATCTGAAGGATTGGAGGTAGATCGGGCAAAGATTTCGGCTATTGAGAAGCTGCCACCTCCTGCAAATGAAAAGGCTATTCGGAGTTTTCTTGGGCATGCCGGTTTCTATAGACGGTTTATTCGTGACTTTTCTAAAATTTCTAAGCCTTTGAGTCAATTACTAGAAAAAGATATTGCTTTTAATTTTTCTGCTGAGTGCTTGCAGGCATTTGAGACGTTGAAGAAAGCATTGGTGAATTCTCCAATTTTGGTGGTTTCCGATTGGTCTCAACCATTTGAGATCATGTGTGATGCGAGCGATTTCGCTGTTGGAGCAGTGTTGGGCCAGCAACGTGATAAGCTTTTCAGAGCCATTTATTATGCGAGCAAGACACTTGATGGAGCCCAACAAAATTACACAACCACAGAAAAGGAGATGTTAGCCATTGTCTATGCCTTTGACAAATTTCGAGCTTATTTGATTGGCACCAAGACGATAGTGCATACAGACCACGCGGCAATCAAGTATCTATTTGACAAGAAGGATGCTAAGCCACGCTTGATTCGGTGGATTCTCTTACTACAAGAGTTCGATGTTGAGATTCGTGATCGTCGAGGTTGCGAGAATGTGGTGGCGGACCATTTATCGAGGCTTGAGTATAAACGGCAAGAGGTCGATACCATCAGGGATATTAAAGAGGAGTTTCCAGACGAGCAACTCCTTATGACTGAGGCCAAATTTCCTTGGTATACCAACATCGTCAATTACTTGGTGGCCGGGGTCTTACCTCCGGACTTGTCATTTTATCAGAAGAAGAAATTCCTCCATGACGTGAAGTTCTATATGTGGGATGAGCCTCTTCTCTTTAAGAGGTGTGCTGATATGATCATTAGACGATGTGTTCCACAAAAAGAGTGGGATGGAATTCTTCAGCAGTGTCACTCTTCACCGACGGGTGGCCACTTTGGGTCAGCTCGTACCGCGGCAAAGGTATTACAAAGTGGTTTTTATTGGCCGACTTTATATAAAGAGTGCTATATTTTTGTGAATCAGTGTGATCGATGCCAGAGGATGGGCAATATTTCTAGACATCATGAGATGCCTATGACTAATGTGATTGAGGTCGAGTTGTTCGATGTTTGGGGGATTTACTTTATGGGCCCGTTCCCTTCCTCATGTGGGAATCGGTATATATTACTTGCAGTTAAGTATGTCTCTCGTTGGGTGGAGGCAATTCCCTCGATCACCAATGATGCCGCTGTTGTTCTCAAGTTTCTCAAGAAGCATATTTTCACACGGTTTGGAACCCCGAGAGCTTTAATCAGTGATGGGGGTTCTCACTTTGTGAACAAATTGATGGAGAAACTTCTTTCGAAGTATGGCGTCAAGCATAAAGTGGCCTTAGCCTATCACCCGCAAGCAAATGGGCAAGCAGAGGTGGCGAACCGAGAAATCAAGCACATATTGGAGAAGACTGTGAGCACAAATCGGAAGGATTGGTCGTTGAAGCTTGATGATGCACTTTGGGCCTATCGCGCAGCCTATAAGACACCAATGGGATCATCTCCATACATGCTTGTTTTCGGTAAGTCGTGTCATCTTCCGGTTGAGTTAGAGCATCGAGCTATGTGGGCTGTGAAGAAGATAAACTTTGATTTTCATGAGGCGGGTAAGAAAAGGCTTGTCGATTTGAATGAGTTGGAGGAGTGGCGTGATGAGTGTTACGAGAATTCGAGAATTTACAAGGAGCGAACGAAAAGGTGGCATGACCGGATGATCCACAAGAGAGAATTTTTTCCGGGAGAACAAGTCCTTTTGTTTAATTCACGATTGAAGTTATTCCCGGGAAAATTGAAGTCGAGATGGTCGGGGCCTTTCGTGATTAAGAAGGTGTTGCCACCGGGAACAATTGAATTTGTTGCACGTGATGGAGAGACCTTTAGAGTCAACGGACAACGGATCAAGCACTACTTTCATTCTTACCAAAATGAGAAATTGTCCTACATGACTTTGAAGGAACCGTGATTCTTACAGGCGTCTGGCTGAAGACGTTAAACTTAGCGCTAGTTGGGAGGCAACCCAACGGTTTTATTGCTTTCTTGTTTTTATTTTTTGTAGGATAGTTTTTAGTGTTATTTAAAACAAAAAAACAAAAAAAAAATCCCAGGGGTGTGACCAACCTTGGACACGGCCATGTTTGCCGTGTCACAGACCGTGTCACGTCGACAGAATCTATAGTTGCTGAAGGGTGTGACACGGGCGTCGACACGGACACTGCGGCCGTGTCACGACCCGTGTCACATGAAGAAAAAAAAAAGAGTACCAGGGACGCGACACGAGCTGCCTAGCCGTGTCATGGCCCGTGTCGCGTCAACAGACCCCTTTTAAAACATAATTCTCCTCACTTTGCCTTAGGAAAATTTCGACCCATGCCCTCATAAACCCTAGAACACCAATCCTTTTTCAAAAAATTGGAAATCTAGGCCTTCTCGTCCTTAAATTCGTCTTTTAAATCATTCACTTACATTCATAAGTCCATAGTTGTGCCATTATTGCTCTCTTTTGGAACTTCAAAGAAGAGTTTGAACTCAATTTGGGAGTAGGCTCGAGATTTGCATTCTCTTCACGAATTTGGTATGTGTTTTGTGCTTGTTTTCTATCTTGATGTGGAGTATTGTTATGCTTGATGTTATGGTGTTCTTGTGGGTTGATATTGTTGAGTTTGTTGAAGAAGTTTGTTTGAGCAAATTATCGAACACATTGTGGGCACCGTTGATATTGAATTTCTCATTGATATGTACTTGAATTGTGGTTTGATTATGCTCTTGGTCATTCGGCATGATGCTTTGATTGATATTTGAGTTGTTTACATGAAGCTTGAAGGAACTTGTTGCTATAGAGCACTCTTTTTCATAGGGATAATGTTGATGTTATATTGGGATGATATGCTTTGTGGATTGAATTGTTTTATTATCTATTTGTCGTAGGATATAATGAATCGTGGAGCTTGAAGCTCGGGAGGTAGAGGACGAGCAAGGGGTTCGGATGCCAATGTTATACTGGGGGCGGCTATACAACCGGCAATATTTGGTGTTCGATTGAAGACGGATGAGGAGAAGGTACGATGGAAGAATCTCTCGAACTTGAGGATGGTTGCGACGAGATATATTGATGATGAGGCACTTGTTACTCTCGGCCTATATGATGATGTGATGAAACTAATTCGAAGAGCCGGGTGGGAGTATTTGATGACGCAGAAATGGCCGACGTATGCCGGTCTCACATTGGAGTTCCTTGCCACCTTGGAGGTCGAGAAAACGGGGTATGATCATATGGTGAAGACGATGAAGTTCCGCTTTGACAATAAAAGCTACACCATCGACACATCGACATTGGAGAAGGATATTTATCAAGCCTCGGAAGACCCGAATCTCCCTTCGTTCTTTAATGCCAATGATGTTTGGAGTTTGATAGCTGAGACTCCAACACATCCCGCCCCGAGATATATTCCCAAGTCGGCCAAGGTGACCTCGATACGCAACCCGGTGTTGCGATTCTTGCAGAAGGCAGTGGCGAGCACCATATTTGCGAGAGGAGAGATGTGTGGTTGTTCTCTCCGTGAGCTTACGACTATTTGGTGTATGTTGAAGAGTAGTCCCGGACTCACCTGGAAGTGGGTCGCTACTCATTTGTGGGAGGCAGCCATAGCTGAGTCGGGATTTGTGTGCGTGGGTGGTATGATCACGCCCAATTCTATGTATTGTGGGGTTGATTTGACGACGAAGGCCCCGGTGAGTGACACACCATTGATCAATATGGCGGCATTGAAGGCGATGAATTTTGTCCGACAGAATGGTGGCCGTTATTTGTTTCTCTAGAGGGCTCAGGACCATTTTCCACTGCCGAATACTCGGTTCACCACAGTCGATAGTGATAATGACGTGATGAATATCAAGATGTGGAGTGATGCACAATCGGCGGTGATTAATGAGGTGCAGACGGCTTTTGGCCAGTCAGTTGGAGGCTCGAGTAGGAATGTGCGACCTCGCATAGAGTTGCACCCGAGCATCGAGGAGGAGCATGAGTATGAGCGCGGTGGCGACATTCCTATGGACATTCCAGAGAGCTCCAATCAAGGAGCGGATCCTCCTTTGAGCTTGGATGATAGGATGACGAGTCTGGAGGGCGAGATGAGAGGCGTACGAGCAGACCAGAGGGAGATGATGGCGATGATTCGTTAGATGCACCAGTGGCACATGGACCAGGGCCATTTTGGCCCGCCGCCTCAGTGAGGTTTTGTGAGTGTTTCTTGATCCTTAACTATGAATTTCTATTCTCTCATTGTGTTTCATAGAATTTCATTTAAGTTTGGGGGGAGTCATTTTAGAGGATTTAAGAAACACGTTATCTTGCATTTCATGTAGTTGCATGTTAGGTTTATTGCTTTCTTAGGATTTGAGTAGTTTGTTGTGGTCGACTTTGATTCACCTCGATGAGTTTCTAGTGCATATTTGATATAGAATTCGGGCATAATGTGCTAGGTGATGAAATTTCTTGATGAACTGAGTTGTGAATTTGAATGAATTGGTTGATGTTTTTGATCCATGAATATATGATCCTTTGTGAGCTTTTGAGCCTTATATTTTGTTGATTGAGTGTCTCGTTCATTGTTAATGGAATTCTAGAACTTGCATTGGTATCTATGTCGAGACCACATGGTGTGTGTATTTTTGTGAAAATGATCTAAGGCATATTTTTCTTTTGAGCCTTTTTGACCTTTTAGCTTACCAAATGATAGTTATATTCCCTAGTTAACCCTTTTGAGCTTTTGCCTATT
>CACSLK010027842.1:3600753-3613992 GCA_902706635.1 Striga hermonthica
CCACACGCACGCACGCACACACACACACACACACACACACATTACACGACACACACCCACTGTTCATGTACCGGACCGCCAGCGAGCCATCGCCTCGTCGCCGCACCAGCAGTCGACTCACCACTCGACATCACTGACCGCCGCGGGGAACAACCACACCGTTCAACAACCATCTTCCGCCGCCGACGCCAACTGCGGTGTCGACTCAATAATATCGTCACCACAGTTCTCCGCCGCCGTCATCCACTACCGTCCCCACCAACGCCACCACATACTCGATGGAGTTTCAACGTAGATCTCTCCATTGCCGACCTCCACCGTCTCCCACCCTATCACCGCTCCCGTCGCTGTATGTCACAAGGTACGACTCCATAATCCCGTATGAAATTGGTAATCTATCGAGACTCGAGACGGGACAATGGAGGAAACTGAATTCCAATGGATATTCGTCGGTACAGAGCCGGCGGCCGGCGGTTCAATATGTTGACGGGACAGGTGAGGTCGCAGCCGGATCTGGTGTTGGATTCTGGTCAGCCGAGGCGGCAGCGATAACCTGCACAGTGTTCGGTGGCGGGGCTGACAGACGGTTCTTTGTGTAGCTGAATTCGGGTTAGTTTGGGCTGCATTTGTAAATTAGATGAGATTTAGGCTGAATAATTGAGATTTAGATAATTCCTAGGAGCTTATATGTAAATTAATAGAAATTATTCATATGCCAATTTAGTTCATGGGTTGAACTTATAATTTATTAAAAATTTAAAAGCGCACAAGATTAGTAAGTAAATTGCATAATATTAATAAGTTAACCAAATCGATTGAACTTTTGTTTCAAATCAAAATAAGTCGAACCGAAATATATAAAATAAAACTAAAAACTATGTTTATTTACATATTTTGATCGGTTTGGGTATTTTGAGTACTTGAAAAATTAAGCTACATTGTATAGAAACAATCGAAATATTAAAATTAAAAACATATAATCGAGTTAAAATATGAAAATTTGAATATAAAATTTAGTTTGGTCGGTTTGGATTGTTGTTCATTATGATAGTCATTAATGTGCAATTTGTCTATCACTATGGTGCACGGTTTCTAGTGTTATTGTGCATTGTGAATCGATCGATGTTTTGTCTCAAACAAAATTAAATTAACCGAAATACTTGTTTTATTTATTTATTTTTCCAACGGCTAAGTGGTTATTAGGCGGATGCTGTGGTGACATACACGTCTTCAGGACAACCCCCCATCCCAATTTCATTCAATTAATAAATATCTTAAAAAAAGAAGAACTTCTTAACCGGAACAAAGGTGTGATAGTTTTGTTTTTTCAAAAAAAGCTACATCTACTTGAATCGGGAAACCTACCCAGAAACTTCCCCATTTTATACACCAGCAAATAATAAATTTAATATCGCATAGGGACCTAAGTGCAATTTAGTTCTGTCGCTATCGTTTAATATTGAGTAACCTGATAGTTATTAGTGTGCAATTCGTATAATCATAATGTGTGCACACGATACATCAAAAAATAAAAATAAATAATAATAACGATAGATTTCACATCGATATTGAATATTGTGCAACCTGTTAGTCATTAATGTGCATTTCGTCTAACACAATTGTGCAATCACAGTGCATGCATTTTCATGATCTTGTCCCAAATTAAAATAATGTTGAACAAAATTGTTAGTTTATTTGATCAGTTAACCTAATTAACATAAATAATCAAAATAATATAAAATTATATTAATATATACATATATATATATATAGAAGTCTGATGTTTTGGTTAATATTGTTATATAAAACACGGACCAAAAAACTTAGTCCGGCGGGCTTCGGTCGCCATGGTGCAATATGATAGTCATTACTGTCGAATCGCCTAACACAATTGTGCAATCGCAGTGCATGCACGTTTTATGATTTTCTCCCAATCCAAAATAAAGCTGAACAAAACTGATAATTTATTTTGATCGGATAACTGAATTAACATAAATAATTGAAATAATTTATAAATTATGTTTTAGTAGTTTATTTTTAGTTAATATCTTTTTATCACTTTTTGGTGTAAAGACCTACAATATACAAATGAAAAAAATGTTTTTATATAGTTTGATTGTTTCAGTTATTTTAAAAATAAATTAAATCAAATCGAATTAACCAAAATTTTAAAAGAAAAACTAAATAATCAAACTATAATATAAAACAGACCCAAAATCTTAGTTTGTCGGTTTCAGTCACTGTGGTGCAATTTGTCAGTTAGAATTTCCGGAATTATATCAATAGCCTTGATCTTTACACACAATACATACGAAGGCACGACTACTACGCTCAAGACCTTCGGTAATGGCACCCGGCGACCCCATCCGAGTTTCATCAAGAGGGCAGTATTCATTAGGCGAAGATTCCCTAATCAAAATATAATATAAAACGGACCCAAAATCTCAGTTTGTCGGTTTCAGTCACTATGTTGCAATTTGTCAGTTAGTAATGTGAAATTCGTCTATAACTACTGTGCATTTTGTTTAACAATATTGTGCATTATGAAATGTGAGTTATAACCAATACTACATTATACAACCTAATGACAATGTTTGTTTAACAATTTTTATTTCATATTTTTTATTTATTATTTTAATATACATGTATGAAAAAAAAAAAAATCCTGTGAAAATTAATCAAAATGTACAAAATCCCTGTGAAAGGGATTTTCACGCATTCCTCAAAGGTCTTATTCACAAGATCCTTTCAATTCCTTCTCAATTAATCAAAAAGTTACAAATTTGCAATCAAGCCCCTAGGAAATATCCAATTCTCAATATTTTTGAAGTCACGCAATGCATTCAATTCTTATTTCCTAACCCTTGCAATTCCGGTGAAATTTTGAAAATCAATCGCCGATTGTCTGCTAAAGTTGACTTGGCGAGCTCAATCGAGATCTACAAGCATGAAATGCGAATAAGAGACCGACGCACGGTTACGGGGGTTGCCGCGGGGTCCAGCCGTCGGCTGCGAGAAGAGTATGTAACGAAAAATTTTATGGAAAACATAAAACTTTTGTACAACTTAATTATATTTCGATCAAACGATATTGCGGGTACAATCTCCAATTATCTCCTCTGATTATTCTCTTCATGAATTTGGGATTGAGACATTCAAAGATGGATTTGACGAATGAATCTCCCTCGGGCTTGGTCTTTAATTTGTCTCACATTAATTTGGGGGTCAAATGACATATTCTCATATTAAATGTTAGCCTTGACTTGATTGAATATGACTTATTGAAGGACTCGATTATTTGATCTTCTTAAAAGAGGGATTTTGAATAACGTTGACTCGGGGGCTCGATAGCTTTTTCCCGGATCAAACGTTATGTTGCTTGAACTTCTCGATGAACGCGGCTTGATGTCGCTTGCTTGGATTGATTTGAGAGCAGTTGAAGTCGCCTCTTTACTTCTTGAGGAAGAGAAGCCGCCTCTTTTTCTTCTTCTTGGCCTTCTTCTTCATTGAACGGACTTCGGGCGATTTTTCAAGAACTTCTTCAAATCTTCGAGAGGATTCTTGAGAGCGCTTGAATTTGAGACTTTGATTTTTGAGATGTGTTTTATATTTTTTCGGTGTTTGAGGTGTGATTTGTGGGATTGAAGAGAGCCCTATTTATAGGTGTAGGAGAGAGAGCCTTGGAAAAGAAGACATCAATTTGATTGGTCCTTCTTGATTTGATAAAATCTCTTTCCTTATCCTAAGATTTGATATAATCTCTTTTCTTATCCTAAGATTTGACTTGGTGGGCAAGAAACAATTACTTTATCAATTAAATATCTTATTTATCTTAGATTTATGTCCCAAAATAAATAAAGACATTAATTAATAAAATATTAAAATTTCGATGTCTACAAATGCCCTCTTGAAATTTGTTCACGGACAAAATGACTTGGTAGTGAATGAGTCTCAAAATTTTGAATTTGGTTTGAACATCTAGATAGTTTAAACTCTTATCTAGGAGTTTTCGACTTGAATTTGTAGATAGTTTAAACTCGTATCAAGGAGTCTTGATTTGATTTGACAGATAGTTTATACTCGTATCAAGGAGTCTTGATTTAATTTGACAGATAGTTTATACTCGTATCAGGGAGTCTTCAATTTTATAGACATTTTATGCTCGTATCAAAGAGCCTTCAAATTTGTAGACATTTTATGCTCGTGTCAAGGAGCCTTCAAATTTTACATGTAGACCGTTTATTCTCGTGTCAAGGAGATCTTGATATATATACGTTTTATGCTCGTATCGAGGAGCATTCAAATTTGTAGACCTTTTATGCTCGTGTCAAGTAGATCTTGATATGTAGACATTTTATGCTCGTGTCAAGGAGCCTTCAAGTTTGATATGTAGACATTTTGTTCTCGTGTCAAGGAGATCTTGATATGAAGACATTTTATGCTCGTGTCAAGGAGCCATAAGTAGTTTAGGCTCATATCAAGGAGCATATGTAGATAGTTTAAGCTCATATCAAGGAGCATATGAATATGTAGATAGTTTAAGCTCATATCAAGGAGCATTTGAATTTGTAAATAGTTTAGGCTCGTATCAAGGAGCATTTGAATATGTAGATAGTTTAGGCTCGTATCAAGGAACATTTGAATATGTAGATAGTTTAGGCTCGTATTAAGGAGCATTTGAATATGTAGATAGTTTAGGCTCGTATCAAGGAGCATTTGAATATGTAGATAGTTTTGGCTCGTATCAAGGAGCATTTGAATATGTAGATAGTTTAGGCTCTTATCAAGGAGCATTTGAATATGTAGATAGTTTAGGCTCGTATCAAGGAGCATTTGAATATGTAGATAGTTTAAGCTCGTATCAAGGAGTATTTGAATATGTAGATAGTTTAAGCTCGTATCAAGGAGCATTTGAATATGTAGATAGTTTAGGCTCGTATCAAAGAGTCTTCAAGTTTGATATGTAGACCTTTTATTCTCGTGTCAAGGAGATTTTGATATGTAGACATTTTTTGCTCGTGTCAAGGAGCCATATAGATAATTTAAGCTCATATCAAGGAACATATGTAAATAGTTTAACCTCATATCAAGGAGCCTTAAATATATAGATAGTTTAGGCTCATATCAAGAAGCATTTGAATTTGAGGATACTTTCAATGTGAACTGCCCCCAATGGACGGACTAATGGCTTGGGAAGACATCATCCTTCGTTGCCCCTTGTACATTTTCTTCAAAGAAGTCTTTATGCATCTTCTCAGATCTACGAACGTGATTTGAAGAGAAGAGATGAGAGGTAGAAATGGTCCCACTGGGCATGCCAAATTTGTAACAACAAATTTTATGGAAAACATAAAACTTTTGTACAACTTGATTATATTTCGATCAAACGATATTGCGGGTACAATCTCTATTTATCTCCTCTGATTATTCTCTTCGTGAATTTGGGATTGAGACATTCAAAGATGGATTTGACGAATGAATCTCCCTCGGGCTTGGTCTTTAATTTGTCTAACATTAATTTGGGGGTCGAATGACATATTCCCGTATTAAATATTAGCCTTGACTTGATTGAATATGACTTATTGGAGGACTCGATTATTTGATCTTCTTAAAAGAGGGATTTTGAATAACGTTGACTCGGGGGCTTGATAGCTTTTTCTCGGATCAAACGTTATGTTGCTTGAACTTCTCGATGAACGCGGCTTGATGTCGCTTGCTTGGATTGATTTGAGAGCAGTTGAAGTCGCCTCTTTACTTCTTGAGGCAGAGAAGCCGCATCTTTTTCTTCTTCTTGGCCTTCTTCTTCATTGAACGGACTTCGGGCGGTTCTTCAAGAACTTTTTCAAATCTTCGAGAGGATTCTTGAGAGCGCTTGAATTTGAGACTTCGATTTTTGAGATGTGTTTTATATTTTTTCGGTATTTGAGGTGTTTGAGGTGTGATTTGTGGGATTGAGGAGAGCCCTATTTATAGGTGTAGGAGAGAGAGTCTTGGAAAAGAAGACATCAATTTGATTGGTCCTTTTTGATTTGATATAATTTCTTTCCTTATCCTAAGATTTGATATGATCTCTTTCCTTATCCTAAGATTTGACTTGGTGGGCAAGAAACAATTACTTTATTAATTAAACATTTTATCTTGGATTTATGTCCAAAAATAAATAAAGACACTAATTAATAAAATATTAAAATTTCGATGTCTACAGAGTAAATCTGACTTTTATTTCGATTTTTACGGCGGCGAATATGATGCAAGCAGTCGAGGAGGACGATGGCGATTTTGACGGCGGTGATATGATCGGTGAAAACGATTCGATTCACGAAAGTGAGATAAGGAGTGAGCTTCGAGGAGGACGATTTACCCTTCTTCGATCATCGGGCGCGTAGGTCTTCGATTTATGTGCGGCGGATTGGCGGGCGACGTAGGATGATTCTGGTGGTCTTCTGCCAATGCTTGCATAGGTTACATTCTTTGAGGCGGTGGCGAAGGAGGTGCTGGCGGACGGTGGGCAGAGTTTGTGATGGGAGTGTGCGTATGTGTGTGTGTGTGTGTGTGTGTGTGAGAGAGAGAGAGAGAGAGAGAGAGAGAGAGAGAGAGAGAGAGAGAGAGTGTGGTGGGGGTGGTGTGGTGTATGAATCTGATGGTGTGGGTATATGATGGGTGTAATTGGGAATGTCCAATGTACCCTTTATTAATATAAATGTTTGGGTTTTTTCCAGTTGTTAGATTAGTAGATCGGACAGTTGTGATGTATTCTTATTTCTTTCATTGAGCACCATTCTCACTTGAACTCAACCCTATATATATAATAAGAATTAACTTAAATCATTTTTAGTAATTTTTCCAGTCATGCATTAATTATATAGTATAAAAGTAATCTTAAAACACGTCTTAATTACACCCAATCACTACATTAATTGCATCATATACAATTTTGCTAAGGAACAGATAGTTGGTTTTCTTATGGAACCAACCACCAATGGGACAGCTACGGGTTGTCCCACATGAAAGTCATGTGGGACAGCCCCATGTGGAGTTGTCCTATTGGTGGTTGGTTCCATAAGGAAACCAACCATCTGGTTTTATAGAAAAATTGGCATCCTATATATCTTTTCCTTGAAATTCGTATTTTGATATGGTATGGGTGGTGTTATTTTATCAAACCTGTTCATATTTTTGTTTTGTTTCAAAATGAAAATCAATTTTTTTTTTTTTGGTTTTGATTATGGAGAAATTCTGATACATAATTCCTTTGTGACGTTTTCGCTATTTATTTTGGTAAATATTTGATTGACACAGTTTGTTTAAAAATCTTAATTTAATACTCAGTTCGTATTTTTGGTTTTGCTTTCGGATAAATTCTGATATACGATCCATTTTTTATGTTATCGTTGTTTTTATGGTAAAGATCTTATTCATACGGTTTGTTTAAAAATCTTAATTTCATATATTCTCTTTGTACCAATCAACACAATATTTTATCATGTCATTAAAAACTATCACATTAACTACATATTATACAAAATGATTTAAAAAATTACATTTCCATTCTATGTATAAAATTACAATGATATAAATCACTCACGAAATATTAAAATAAATAGATAATCACAAATCCATTATTTACAATATCAATTTTATAAATCTTAATTTAATATCTGATAAACATAATAATTTATCACGTCAATACTAGAGATGTTAAACGGTTCTTGGCCCGACGGGCCGGCCCGTTTAGCCCGAATAAAAACAGGGTTAGGGCCTTTTTAAGTAGCCCATTTAAATCAGGGCTTTTTAGGCCCAGACCGTTTAGACCGAAGCCTGATAGGGCTAGCCCGAAGCCCGCTAGGGCTAGTCCGTTTAACTTGTATATTACAACTTTACTATTCTACTTAATATGTAACTATGAGTTGTAGCCAGTTATTATGATTTTGAAAGATAATTATTAATAATTCGTTATTCTACTTCACACCAAACTATTTAAACCAATTAGAACGGCTAATAGAAAACACATGAGACAAAGACCTAACACATAGAACATAGTGATAAAATATAAATTCAATAGTAAGATACAATATCGTGAAAATTTCCAAAGCGTACAAAAATAAGTAGTAAAATGGTAATTATAAATAATAGTTCGAACATTTTTTTCTTTTGAGAAAAACATGTCACTTAAGAGTTTGTAACTAGTGTTCATACATGAAGCCCGCTTGTAATTTTTATTTATATGTTTTTTTATATATTATTATTATAATTATAGCTCGTTTAGCCCGAAGCCCACTAGGGTTAGGGTTAGGTCCTTTAATTGGTAGTCCGTTAAAATCTAAACTTTTTAAGCCCTGACAGTTTAGCCTGAAGTCCGTTAGGGGCAACCCGAAACCGCAAGGGCTAGCCCGTTTAACATCTCTAGTCAATACATATTATTGCAATAACTACCAATTGGGCAAACTAAATAAATTATGGAACTTAACAAATGAATTTAATACGTTCTCCATTCGATGTATAAAATGACTGATATAGCAAACAAGATAATCACAAAATCCACATTATATGGTAACTATATTTTGACATTGCCACAAAACTAGCATTTTCACGAGATAAACATAGTGTTTGGTAACTAGCACATCAATTTATAATATCTAAATTAATTTTTTTCATATTTCTTAACGTTACAATATATGTGTTGCTCTTACAAACGAGTGTGGGGATTATAAATATCCTATCACAACCATATGAAAAAACTCTTATACAACATAAAAAAATAGGATCATGCTACATGTACCTCTTGGTGTACCACTTGGTTTACATCCAAGGGGTACATGTACCCATTTACCCTTAATGAATAATTTAGTAAATTATTCATTAAGGGTATGTACCATTTGGATGTAAACCAAGTGGTATACCAAGAGGTACAAGTAGCATTATTCAAAAAAATATATACATTTCATGACTAAAAATTTATAATGTTTATTACTTATTGATTTAAATCATTCCATTTATAATATTTTACAAAATAATTACAACTCGTACATTGCATGGAGTACACACTGGTTTGATTATTGATTCAATATATCAATTACACATTTCTAATTCCAAAGTAGATCTAATGGATAAATGGTGATTTAGTTAAAGGTTTACGTGGGATTCTCTTGATCCGTGATTTGCTCCTATAAAAGAAAGAAAAATAAGCCATCATCACCTCACGTAAAACAAGAAGAAAATACTAATAATTGAAAAAAAAAAAAAGTAAAAATAAAAGCAGATTAGGAATGATGATCATTGCATGTGAGCAGCACTCAACCCAGCCCAGCGGGGGCCGGTCTTCTGTCCTACTCCCATATTTTAGGCCCACATTGGGGGCCGAAAACGAGTCTTGCCGCTTCCTTAGACCTAATGTTTCATGGGTAATTAACGTCCGTCACCCGCCGTTTGAATATTTATTCGTGTCGGTCGACAGCCGTCCTAATGCGCAGTTACCGTCACCCACCGTTTCAACATTTATTGGTGTCCGCCGGCAACCGTTTGCTTTCACGTTGTTCTTGAGGTTGTGCCCCGCCCTTTGATTATTTGAGACTGGAGACACCCTTCATTGAATAGTACATTGGCCAAGGGTGTTGACCTTGCTAACTACCAATTTTTTATTTATTTTTTTTTCCAAAATGATATATTCCTTAACAAAAAACACATAATTATAACAGACTAAGAGCATCTCCAAGAATCTCTCTATTCATATTTCTTATCTCAAAAATAGGGATTTTTTCTCAAAAATTGTTTCCAACAGTTACCCAAACTTGGTCTTATTTTTAGGATACCCTCAAATAGAGGCTTCTCTTCCTCATTCCTGGGGAGAAAAAAACGACCCCCATTTCATATCTCCGTCATTATTTTCGATACGCGCTCTTTTCTTTCAACCTCTCGCAGTATTTTTCCTCTCTGATCCTTTCATCTCCCCCTCGTCGCCCTCCACCGCCGTCCGCTCGCAGCATCCACAGCCGCCCCCTCGTCGCCCTCCACCGCCGCCCCTGAACAGGTCGAATCCCCCGCCGCCGCCGCGGGAAAAGTGCCGCCACTACCGGATGGAAGGTGCCGGCGTCGTCCCAGGACGAAAAGGTGGCTCCGCCGCCGCAGCTGCCGCAAACAAGGTGTCGCCGCCGCTGCCCGATCAAGACTCCATCGCCGGCATCTCGAGAGGTCCACCCAGTCTGGGCTTCAAGTGGGCTTTTAGATAGATTTGTGGGCCTGGTTCAGATTCAAATTATAAAATAGGGAGACTCTTGGAGGACAACAGAAAATAGGAAGCAAATGGATATAAGATGACTCCTTATTTCTTCAAATAGGAGGTCTCTTAGAAATGCTCTAAGAAGCTGAAATTAGAGAACTACCAAAGGTAGTATAGAAGCCACGATACACACTACAACACTAAAAGAAAAATAAAATCCTCCCCACGGGAAAGTAAGACAAAATCCTAACAGAAGAATAACACGAAACTCCCCACAGGAAAATAACACGCTCCTCCAAAGAGGAGAAAACAAAACACTACTCAAAAAACAAAACACCAACAAACCACAAACTACACACAAACAGACTAATCAAAACAAACAAAAAAGCTGAACAAGTAGAAGCCCTCTACAACCGGAAAAGACAACCAAACCACGCGCATGATTGGACCTGATAGGAAAAAAGAAACCCGACTCAAACCAGATCTAGAAACTGCAATCTACGAACGAGGCCTAACTAAACCTCGGCGAGCCAAACCTCCGACTATCGAAACCACCACAACCTTCACCGTTATTCTCGCCAGAGAGAGCCGCCAACAACAAACCGCAAGGACACCAAGAGGCGGGATGGACCAGGGACAATACACCACCGTGAAAAATTGTTGTCGTCCGCTGAAGGACAGCTTAACGACGACGACAACCACGAGCCCACCAACCATGCTGGAGCCCACCAACCACGTCGGACTGGAGAAACACCGCTAATACCATCTAGACTGGAGAAACGCCTCGCCGAGTTGCTGAGTCGTCGGGGAAGGAGACAATTTGGTCCCCTAGTGAGGTCATCACCGCGGTAGGCCGGCGCCTGTGGAAGGGAGGCGGCTAACTGAACAGTGGCTAGGGTTTGTCTTCTGATTTGGGGATTTTCAATAAGGAGACCCCAGTGATTTACTCAAAATTTAGGAACCTTGTTTGGGAAATAATGCTAACTACCTATTCACTTTCATGAAGTGTATGGTTTTTGTTTTTTTTTTCGAAACAACAAATTTATTAACTGAAACACATAATTATAACCGGCTAACTAGCCAGAATAGGAGGACCACCGAAAGTAGCTTAGATATCACAACACACACTACAAAACAAAAGAGAAAATAAAAAGTTCCCACCAGGAGAATAACACACTGGCAAAAAAATAATAACACAATCCTCCAAAGGCAGAGAAAACAAAACACAACCACACAACAAGAAACCCACCTACTAAAACACACAAAGAATCCTAAACAAACCTAAACAAATTATTAAACTGAAGCCCTTCTCTACGGCTGACAAGCAACACCACAAACCAACCTGCCACCAACCACCCAGAGCCGTCACCCCCACAAACTGAGACCTAGTTCAAAACACCGAGCCTGAAACTGCAATAAAGGTCTGGCTCTCGAAGAGGAATGTTGTGTGTTTCCTCGGGGTGTTGCCTCTCTTTGTTTGTGTTAGAGCATGTTTCTTTGTGTTAAGTTGAACACCTCCTGTTGTGAGTTCTTATAAAAATTAATTCGTTTAAAAAAAAAAGATAGGGCGGTCAAAACCGCTTAAACAGCGATTAAGAAGAAACGCTGAAAAACAAACCGTGCGAAAAATACTACGCACATATGACCATATCCATATGAGCTACAACCAACAATCAATACCAGGAAAAACTACCTCAATACACCCTAACAGTGCCCAACGGGGAGACTTCCCTTTCTATATCTATATATCCTCCACGCTTTCCCACCTCCTTTCTAAGACAAAAATCACGACATAAGAATAAAACAGAATAAAATCCTTACCCCAAAAACATTATTATTGATACAACACATTCCCACAGCCATAAGCAGCTTCAGGATGGTAGTAAAGAATCTCCCTCAACACCATCTCCCTAATAACATGCTCCCCAACACCCTCCTCCACATCCACTTCCACACGCTGCTGGGCTGGTGGATCACGGCCCGGGTCGTAAAGGCCCGACAAGTACGGGTGGCACAGGGCCTCCTCCACCGTTATCCTCTTCGCCGGGTCAAACACAAGCATCCTCTCCAGCAGGTCCACTGCTAGAGGGTCTGCGTGCGGGTACAGGGACGCAAATCGGGTCCCACCCGAAAAATTGAGTGACCGCACAAACCTTTGGGCCCGGGCGTTGTCGATGAACTCGAGGTCTGACTCGGGCCGGGTTCCGAGGATGCCGATGATGAGCCTCAGCTGGGTTAGGCAGTCGTTCCCCGGGAAAATGGGCTCCCGGCCCATGATTTCAGCCAGGATGCAGCCCGCGGACCAGACGTCGATGGAGGTCCCATAATTGTCGCACGAGAGGAGAAGCTCAGGGGCCCGGTACCACCGAGTGACCACGTACTCGGTCATGAGGCGGCCATTGGCCCGGCTAGTGCGGGCCAGCCCGAAGTCACAGATCTTGAGCTGGCAGTTGGAGTTGATGAGGAGGTTCCCAGGCTTTAGGTCCCGGTGGAGAATGTTAGCTGAGTGTAGATATTTCAAGCCCCTGAGAAGCTGGAAATATAGTAAATACACAACCTGTTGAGTTAGATAGGCCTTTGATGGATCTTGAACACAACAGGTTCCACAAAATTCGAAACATTTGAAATTATTTCAACCATTCTCAAGCAAATGTACCTGAGATACAAGCATTTCAAAGCATACCACAGAGAACCACACAAAGGCAATCTAATAGTTTCAATCTACTAAAGAACTTTCAAGCATTATTACCTGAAAAACGAAGTACTTGCAGTGATCATTGGACAGAGGCTGGGAGGACTTAATAATCTGGTGCAAGTCAGTGTCCATCAACTCGTACACCATGTACAGGTCCTTAAAACCCCTCCAATCGGCCGGCACCATCACATCCTTGAGAACGATCACGTTCTCGTGCTTCACCCATCGCAACAACATCAGCTCCCTCAGAGTCCTGAGCGCGTCCACCCGATTCCCGAACACGTTGTTCACTTTCTTGATGGCCACACGCTCGTTCGTCACCCGATCC